>BTRK01000006.1:27439336-27536808 GCA_036245805.1 Pristionchus mayeri
GTTTGAGTCCCTTCCTGTTACCCTCTGGTTGAGTCCTCCGTGCTTGGAAAGGAGTTGATACTTCTCCTGCTCAGAGTATTTCTTACACGATGGAGGAAGAGTAGCCATTCTGAAATGATCTTTTCTGCTTCTTCTCTAATCTCATCTCATCCTCATCATTCACTGAATGGAGGCAGTGATGCATTTGAATAGAACTCCTTCCCTTCCTACGTCACTCTCACTCACTCAATGAGATCATCTCACTTTCTCAGTTGTATCCGTGGTCTCTCAGTACTCTTCTCCTCCTCTTTCCCTTCAATCGACGTCTCATTCGAAATCTGCGAAATGACGTCATCTCGAGTTAGTTTGTGGCTCCAAATTGGAGACAAAGCTGATCCAGGAAGAGAAGGATGGGCAAACATTGAGAGGAAGGGACACTTCCCCCTATTGAGAGACCCCATGAGGAATCACGGAGAATCCACTCACAGATCAAGGAGGATCTATTCCAAAGAATATGGTACATCCACTATGATAAACTATCATCAACAGTGCTGTATACATTTCGAAAGGAATGGCTTGAGGAAGATAAAAAAGAAACGATCTTTCCAAATGTGCATATCACCTCTTCTTTCTCGATTCCTGCTTCGATCAATAATTGGGATGCATCAGGGGCGTGTTCGTCTGAAATATTCTGTAGTCAGAGAGGAAGGAATGGAAGAAGATTGGAGGTTCACCTGGGGGAAGACTACTGAGATCCTGTAGAGTTGACAAGAAATTAGAGAGAAGAAGGATCAAAGAGAAGAGGAGAGATCGGAGGTCCATCGGAGGGAAGAGAGGAAGAATGATGAACACGTAGGAGTATGGATGGAGGGGAGAGAGAGGGGAGAGGGGGGGAGGGAGAGGGGAGAGGGGGGAGGGAGAGGGAGGTGAAGGGGGAGTGATGCAGACTGGTCAGACGACGATGGAGATGGCAACGATGTTTGTGTTGACTGACCAGTCGAAGAGAATGACGGACTGGGAAGAAAACGTGAAATAAGTAGAGAGAGAAGTGATGAGAGGTTCGCGAGAGGCTTTCCATCGGATCGAACCATCCATGCAGTACAATCTAAAATCGTATGCGAATGAGTGCATGAGTTAGCATCAAATGCAAGGGTTCTTGATTCGTCTGAAGAAGAGATTCTGGCTGCTTGATCCAATGGAGTGGAGATCCAAGAGTGGTAACTGTTTCGTGTGAGTCTGATGCTCATGTAGCACATCTTCCTATTCTTCATGGAATCAATTGTCTCGTTTCCCGATCGAACGTCTTCCCTTCTTCTCATTTCGGTCTCCGTCATAATTGGACTGACCACTTCAACTCATTCTTTGTTTATCCTTCATCTCTCAACCTCCCCTATCATCTCTTCTTCTTCCTCAGTCTCTTCTTCTTTCCACCTTCCTCATTTTTCTTCGTCTTTTTTGGCGACTCCTCCGTCGTTTCTTTCCTAAATTGTCCCGTGGGCCCAATTCTCGATAGTAAGTGGAGTCCTTAAGGATGGCGACTGGAATGTTTCTGATCCTCCATTCACCACAGTTTCTTCTCATCCTTTCTTCCCGTCATCAATCATTTCTCTCTCCATACTTATTAAGTCGATTTTTTACAGAAGAGTATCTCTTCCACTTCCCTAGTTATAAAATGGGAAACCTAAAAAAGGTTTGTCTCTAGAAACACTGCTCGTATGTTTGTTTTCCAAATTACAATTTCGCCCACGAACATCATCTTTCGTCATAATTCATTTCATATTTGATCTCTCGACCGATAACTTCTCCTTCTCTGTATGAAGAAGCCTATGTCTCTCACCACGACCATTTCCCTTCTACAGTCGTACACCTTCCCTCTCCCTTCCTTCTCTTCTTATCGTCCACTTTTTGTGTATCGGAAGTCCTCCAGTGTGCATTTCATAGACGATTTAACCCGAGCTACGACGCGTAAACAGTTAGTCCGAGATAGAAGAGAAGGAGAGACCCGTCCCCTCGTGAGATTCATTCCACTTCATTCCTTCCTTCAATTACAGAATCACGGATCAAATATTCAACAAATTCCTCTTATCCCTTCCAATGAGAAGTTTCGTCGGATGTCGATTAAAAGAGCGGGAGTGGAATGTGATTAGTGCTTCTCTCGAGTAGATTATTCATCTCATCTCACTCCCTCCCTTCATTCCTCCTTACCACGTTATCCCCCCCTTCATTTCTTCTCTCCTTCGATGGTATTACTAAGCATCGGACGCGTCAAATATCCACAGGAATAAAGGGATGTCGTTGATTGCAGAGGATGGCAGAGTGTGGGTGATCGACTTCGATGAGTGGAGGACTCATCCTTCCCTTCACCCACATGCTTCTCATGGCATCCCAAATGAGTGTCAATCTCACTCTCAACAGTATGTTATCATTCACTCATTTTCGCTCTTTCTTTTCAAAAATTATCTGCATGCACATATTATTGGTGGCATGAAGTGGGCCGAGAAACGGGCAGGAAATAAACGTAAACGTAAGTTGAGGCATCCACGCAAGGCGGGTTTGCCACCCCCGCGCCAATTCTGCGTTCAGTCTGTCCTGAGGTTAACAGCGACCTATGCGTGAGGCTACGGCCCGTGTTGTGTGCACGTGGTGGGGGATTTCTGACCTATTTCTTAACCCCCGTGGTCTGGGTGTACATATAAAAATTCATATAAAAATATATGCTTTTCTGAAAATATGTGGACTATCTAGAGCCTCGGGGCATGACAAAACGGGAAGCGACAAAACGGGAACTGTGTGCATAACTCACTCCAAGCTTGCGCTGCAGATTGCATAAATTTCTAGAACGAAATGTCCAAATTCCAAGGGGTATCGAATGGGTCACGTTTCATGAAACTCAAAAACACCAGTTTTAGCAAAATTAATACTCAGTATAGAAATCTGAAACGAGGTGTAATAGGTAGTTTTTTTATTCATAAAAGAAACAGTTAGCTGTGAAGGATACTCTCCCCCCCTCCCCCATCCCTCCCAGTAGGAAGAGAGGGGGAGGCGATCGTCCATCGGATCTCGTTGTCTCACTCTTCCCGAGTGAGCAATGAGTCTTCAGGGTCCACTCATCATTGGTCTAAAGAGGGGATAAGTCACTCCCTCTGGAGGGAAGGGCCAGTGATAGAGGAGGAGAGGGAGATTCAACCCCTAGGGAGATTCACTCTTCACCCATTATCCTTCCCATCACTTCAGGACTACCAAAAGTGCCTACATCGAAGTTGTTCCCACTATAATTTCGATGGCTCGAAAGAAGAACAGATGAGCTCCTTTGTTCTATCCCAGTCATAGGTTGTGTTCCCTGATGCATACTCGAACTGGCGATGAATCCTCTCTTCCATTCACTCCCTTCTTCCCATCCTCTCAATACTCCTTTCCAATCATTCCCATCAATTCTCTAGGGGAATTCACTCCATCTCGCTACTATTTCTTTCCCCTCGTAATTCGAGCAGGTAAAATCATCTTCTCGCTTTCTTTCTACAGAAGAAGTGTAATGGACTATCTCAGATTTCTGGAGGGATGATCCTCCTCTCTCCCCCACTCTTCTCCTCCCCTCCTCCCTCTTCCTCCCCCCCTCCCCTCCCCTTCCCCTCCCACGTTTCATTTCACCATCCTCATAGCAAGAGTAACTAACTAGTGAATAAGTTAATACATCTTCCTTTTGATTCTTCCTTCCTTCCCTTCCCTTCCTCTTCTTCTCTTCGCCGTCTTTTTCTTCCTTGATTCTATTTCGATACTCGAGTGGACGTACTACTAATTCAAATATAAATAATTGGTCTTTCCACTTTTCTCACCAGTCTTCGTCCTAATTATCATTGGGAAAGGGAGGGATACGGTAGAATGAGGAGAGAGATTCCCCCTTCCACCAACTTCTCAGTAGTAGGGAAATGATGCAGCTCTTCTATTCGGACAGAGGAAAGACTAATTTGAATGGCCCCTTGTGAACACTCGTGGACAGATATTGAGAGAGAGAGGGCATGCCACTCCCTCAGTTTGTCCCTCTCACGGTCACTTCTATGTAGAGGAGAAAGGATGAGATTCATTCTTATTATCCTTCAAATTATAATTGTCATCAGTTCATTTATGATTATTGCCTCTTATAGTTGGATGATTCAAATGAATCCTGCCCCCCCCCCCCCCTTCAATCACCTTTCCCTTCTGTCTCTCCATCTCACATTCAATCTCAATACGATCGTCTCTTGTTTTGGCCTCGTCGAGTGAACAATTGAAGTTGTTACTTCTTCCGGAAGACTTCACTCGAACCATACCTGTGAGAGAATGGAAGGGAAGGAAGAGAGGGAGAGAGGGGGAAGGGTGAGATGGAGATCGTCATTCTCATCCATCTCAACCATCTTCCACTTAACCACATATCACTCTTACTTCCTATCATTCCCACTTTTTCATCTCTTCTCCCTTATAAATTATTGGTAGAGCCTCTCGATGGCTTGTTTGAAGTACTGAGATCAGAGATGCACGCATGTCTCCATGAACCGAGACTCTTGTGGGATCTAATCGGTCTTTGATCTTCTCTTCTTCTCATCTGCTCACACTTCCCATGCCATTCAACGACCTATGAAGACTCAAAAAGTTGGAATGGGGAAAAGGCCTTTGCGACTACCGCTCCCCCCTCTCCCCCTCCTCTTCCCCTCTCTCCCCTCTCTCCCTCTCTCTCCCTCTCTCTCCCTCTTTTCTCTTCCCCCACTCCTATCATTTGTTGCGGGAGTGGAATCAGAGTCCATCACTCAATGAGAATCCTGAGTGTCTGACTGCTCATTGATGAATCGTTCTCTTCCCTCTCCTCCTTCCTCTTCTTCCTTCAGGTCATTCCATCATTTTATCACTCTCACACCACTCACTCATACACAATTAGAGGGGCTCATTTCAGTCTCTCTTCTCTGTCCTTTTCTCCTCTTCCATCCACCATTCACTTCTTACCATCGTTAATCCTTACTCAATCTTCCGTAGTTCAAACAAATGATAGTAAAGAGCTAGATTCGTTCGTCCATAATTCATTTATTTCGTACCGTTCAATTCTCCGATTCTTCCACAATACTCGCTTCTTCTCTTCTCTCCTCTTCCATTCTCTAATTAATCACCAATTCTTCTCTTCTAGTGAGAATCCTCCTTTATGCCAAGTTTTCCTATTTTCTATGCTATTTAATTATTTCTCTGATAGAGAGAGATGAATGACCTACTCCTTGGTCATTCATGTGCATCTTCATCCCTTCATGTTCCCTATCGTGTATTATCCCCATCTTCTTACTCCAATCATCTTTTCTCCTTCTTCAGATCTTCTTCTTTTTTTCCTCGCTGTCATCGGTCATGAAATGCCCTTCAAGACTCCCCATTTACTTCTATTCGTACTCGTGATTCGAGTATTTGATCATCGATTGATAAGCTCCGCCCTTGACTCCGCCCCCTCGAATCATTCGATTCATTTTGCTGCCATCTATCACCATCGGAGAAAACGAGGGCGTAATTCGCGCGAGGGAGAGGAGGAGAGGACTGAATTCATCAGAACATCGTGGACTGATGAGGAATACCAGAAACTGTACAAGAAAGTTAGAACTTACAGTAAGTTTATGTATCGTAAAATATAAAAATAGAGCAATCGATGGATGAGGAATAAGGATGATGTTGAGTGAATGGAAAGGCCGCTTCCGTTGTTCCATTTGATGCCTTGGTGACTGATTCGATTAGAAGGACGGAGACTCATCCTCTTCACTCGGACTCCTTTTGATAGGCAGAGCAGAGGATTCCTTCCACTTGCTTCTCCCACTGTTTCTCTCTTATTCTCTGATGCAATGTCTCTTCCTCTTCACTTTTGGAAATCGAATGATGCTGGGAGTACGGAGTTGTGCCCACTCTTCACCTTTTACTCCACCACTTTCTTCGTCTCCCCTCCCTCTCTCCTCCCCTCTCCCCTCCCCTTCCTTCTCCACCTCCCATTCCTCCATCCATCATCTTCTATCATCTTCGAAATGTCACTCCTCCTTTGTACCTCCGTTCCCTTCACCTTTACTCCTCTCACCATTCCCTCTCGTCTATTCTTCCATCATCACTACTCAATATCCTCATCTCGCTCATTCTACTTCAATATTCAAATGAGGTCTGAATCATGATGAATCTCGCACACTTGTTCCCTCTCATACTCTTCTCCTCATCTTCTTCTTCCTCCATCCCACCCCAATTGAGATAGACCCCCTACTGAGAGTTTTCGTGCCACTAAACTGCCCCTTCTTCCCTTCGACACCTGAGATTGTGCAGCATGGTTGAATGCCTCGTTGGCAGTCTCTCTCTCCCCCTCCTCCCCCTCCCTCCCCCCTCTTTCTCTCTCTCGTCGACCCTCGATAGGAAATAGTGAAATAGTATCTGTGAATGTGTCCATTATCTTCGATCCTCTGGGGGTAAGACGATCTTCCTCCAATCTATTCATTCCCACCTCCTCCTCCTCCTTCTTCTTCTTCTTCTCTCAATCTGTTACTTCTTCATTCTCGCATTCATTCGACTTAGTAATCAGATGAGACTGATTCTCCCTCTCCATTCTCATCCGTCCCCTTCTCCTCTCCCTCCACCTCCAATTCTACTCCCTCTCTGTAAAATTGCTTCGCTCTCTCTTGAAATAGCGGACTATTTCATTTTCGATTCATATTCAACAATAGAGGGGAGATTGAGATGGTCTTTTCTTTCCCCGTTCATCTCTTCCTTCTTCCATCGCTATCTTGATCAATTCCCCTTCTAATCTCATCATCAGTTTCATTCCTCCCTCCCCCTTCTCTCACTTCGTTGCCATCACTCGTCTGATCCATCATTGTCTATCACTTGTCCCTTGTTTCACTCGTTACACCTCCTATCCCTTTGAGTCCCCGACTCCTACGGTACTCCCCCCCCCCCTCACTCGACCCTTCCTTTCCCGCTCACTTCACCAATCGAGTCTAGGTGGTTTCCCAATCCGACAGTGTCCTTCCCCCTCTCCCTCGATGTCCCCCCAGTCCTTCTCTCTTCCCTCTAGAGACGTCTCTTATCTCCACTTCTTCCTTCTCTCAATCTATCCATCCATAATCGTCTCTCTCCTCTAATCGACCCTAACCACATAAGGACATCTCGAAGAGGTACACGAAAGAGAGACCTCACTTCTATTCCCTTCAATCGGCACTATTATACGCCCTTCCCTCTCTTCTCCAAATAGAATACACCTACCGCGTAGATTCCCTTTCGTCCTGTCTTAGTTTCCCCTATCGCGAACTGCCATCTACAGTACTCCTCAGATATGAATCGATGCGAGTGACTCATTGATTCCACATGTCTCATGGTCTTGCTTCTACTCCTCTCACTAATCATCCAGTTGATTTCTGCCATCCAACGGAATATCGACGTCAAAGAGTCCTTTCTAGAACCCGCTTTTAGACCGGGTAATCTAATATTTCATCTTCCAAGGGGCAAATATTCTATCGCCGATAACTTATCTCAAGGGAGAAAGGATGGATTGCAGGTGCCCCCAAGTCAATCGAGTGCTACTCGTGTATGTCACACAGTTATGAGATGCGATTCCCCATTCTCTCGAGGACTTACATCCAACCACTCGTGAGTTGCCTTCTTCCATTCACTCCAATCGACGTCTGAGAATGGATGAGAGAAGGACTCTTTCACTCTTTTAAACTCTCCTGGCGTCCATTCAGGAATGGGGGCAATCTTGTGAATTCCTTTATGTTACGAGGGAAATGGGTGTGATTCATTCATAATCTCTGATCATCAAATCGACTTGAGATGATTGAGATGCGGAGGAGGGGGGATTGGGAGATACAGTAGTCAGAGAGGAAGGATTGGGAGATACGGTAGTCAGCCACTCTTCAGATATTCACACATCGCTGTTCTGAACCTGGGAACCACGATAATATGCCTACTGTGAGATGCAGTTCAGTGTGCGCCACTCTTTTTGAACCAGATATCGAAGGAGGTACGGTATCCATACTCGAAGGGATTATCGACTACTGATGTTCCTCTTAGGAGTATTTCTGGGATACAAACATATCCGAGGGTGCATCGACAAAATTCTGAGGAATGGTTTCAACGATACTGCGTTGAGGACACATCGATTTCATCAAAATGTGAGTATTGAAGCAGTCATTCTAAAGTGATCATCAATGGGTGCAGAATCAATGTCGAACTCTGTCTCGTGCTCAACTCTTCAAGGGACGACCCAGTGATCCTCCCTCCATCGGGGATGTTCAACTGTGCTCCTGCTACGGAGACAAGTGAGGACCTTCCTTCCCTCCTTCCATCTGATCACCCATTCAGATGCAATATGGGCACGATATCGTCGACCTCCTCCTCCCTCCGATTCGCCTCTCTTCTAATTCTCCTCCTTCGATTATTACTGTAGCCCTCCCTGTCCATTCCCTCGTCTTTCGGTTACTCCATTATTTCATTTCTTGTCTTAGTACGGGTTGCATTAATAAAGAATTGTATATTACTCAGAGAATAATATTTGTTGTCTCTCCTAAGAATCCTGCAAAGGTGTTCACTGCTGAAAAGCCGTTGTGAGCCGGAAAAGTGATACCTTCCGATGGGTACCTCGTGTTCAATCACAATTCCTTCATCTTTCTCCATCTCCAGCTCGAGGAGAATGATGGAGACTCTCGTGGATGTAGAGGAGAATTCCTCCCCTTCTCCTCTCTGGTTGCCTTCTCAATGTAATGGAAGTGGAAGGGGGAAGGATGAGCATCGATGCTTCGTTCTCTATGCAGATCCCCCCCCCCCCACCCCATTCCCTTCAAAATGTCAATCTCGTGTCTGGACAAAGTAGAAGGATTCGACAGACTAGTTAGAAGAATTCGTGGTAGGATTATCTTACTCATGTTCCAGTATGCCTTCCATATTCCATTCTCCATTCAATAATTCCGTCCTTATGAACTCATGAGTAGATCAGTCGTCATTCTCACTTCCGTAATTCTTCCTCTATGTTTCATTCAGCGTAATGTCGAAATGTCCATCAATGAGGGAGTGGCAAACCTCTATTGCATAATTCACTTCGCACCTATCCATTCAATTAGGTATCTGGGCGCGTAAAATAAAGCTTGTATCGCCAGAGCATAGTCAGGGCCATGTTAAGAGACCGGATCGGTAAGATTGGACCTCCCCCCGGACCTGTTTCGTTAGCAATGAGATTCAGGCGCCCATGCTTTGTGCGTGTGTACCCCTTGGCCCCATGTACTACAAATGGTCACTGAATTCCTGATTCCTCCTGCGCACAGGAAAAAAAATGGTCACAAATGTTAAAAATCGAAATTTCATAATTTCTCAACCCGAAAAGGTGGAGTCAAAATCTATTTGTTGTTGTTCTAGACATCACTAATAACCAAAATTTAACCATCCAAATCGAATCATACTCTATTGTTATGGTGGTTTCACATACAAAATTTTCACTTTTTCACACATACAGTTGAAATATTGAGAGACCCCCAGGTCTTACCATGCTTAAAATGTAGCCCATTGAATTCTGCATCGAATTTCGAAAAACCGATTTCAATTTCGTTTGTCCGTCATGATCTCCCTAAGGTCCGAAACTTTACGTGTCACATTTGGCTGGTCACGATTTTTCGCATTTGTCATATATACCAACGTTTTTGTGTTTCTGTGGGTTTATTTATACGTTTAAATAATAATGACGTCAAATGGAACCGAAAAGAAATTTTGTGTATCCCATTCTGTAAAGTCGTGTTTCATACCCACCGAAGTTCTCTATTTTGTGCCTCTGAAATCCAGCTACACAAAGTCCTCTACAATGAACACCTAGCACGCTGAGTACTATGTACCGACGTAATTATATATCTCGCTTAAGAGATTGGTGTTCGGTTTTCAAGACAATTTTTCGTGTGCTCCAAATCGCAAAATGGAGGTTGTCGACAAAAATTGATGGCGAGATGGCTGATGAAAACTACATAATTTAGTAATATTATGTCAATTTCAGCCCATCCAGATCAAAAACTGCTGAGAAAACGCGAGTTTTTAAAATTTCTGAACAATTACCTCTCGAACTCACGATTGGACCCCTGTTTGTGGTTCAAAATCTCATCAGATGTTTAGCCGATCGCATGATCCTTATCATATACTTATAGTAGAGTAGAATGTAAGATGAAATATTGCGAAATGAGACCTGTGATTCACCGAAAGATATAAATGTATTTTGATAAATATTACGAATAATGATATTTGCAAAATAAATATATTGGATTTTCTACGATTGTTCGTGAAAAATCAATAAGAACTGGATATAATTCATCGGAATGAAACTAATTCTACCTAATATTGTTAGTTGTGATAATATTTGAACTGCTTTAAGAAATTAATATCTATCAAAAAATCGAAAATCGAAAATCGAAAATACCTTTAAAGATACGTTTTAGCTGAATTATTTTGATTTGAATGCACTGAAAAAGTCATTTATCAGTAAAATATAATCGAACGGAACATAAATCGCAGAGAAATCAAAATTAGTTTTTCATGATTTCTCACTTCTCCAAAATATTTTACTTATAATTTGCTTATTTTAATTGTTGGAGGAGGCTATTTGGCAATATTTCATCTTACATTTTACTCTACTATAAGTATATGATAAGGGTCACGCGATTGGCTAAACATCTGATGAGATTTTGAACCACAAACAGGGGTCCAATCGTGAGTTCGAGAGGTAATTTTTCAGAAATTTTTAAAACTCGCGTTTTCTCAGCAGTTTTTGATCTGGATGGGCTTAAATTGACATAATATTACTAAATTATGTATTTTTCATCAGCCATCTCGCCATCAATTTTTGTCGACAACCTCCATTTTGCGATTTGGAGCATACGAAAAATTGTCTTGAAAACCGAGCACCAATCTCTTAAGCGAGATATATAATTACGTCGGTACACAGTACTCAGCGTGCAAGGTGTTCATTGTAGAGGACTTTGTTTAGCTGGATTTCAGAGGCACAAAATAGAGAACTTCGGTGGGTATGAAACACGACTTTACAGAATGGGATACACAAAATTTCTTTTCGGTTCCATTTAACGCCATTATTATTTAAACGTATAAATAAACCCACAGAAACACAAAAACGTTGGTATATATGACAAATGCGAAAAATCGTGACCAGCCAAATATGGCATGTAAAGTTTCGGACCTTAGGGAGATCATGACGGACAAACGAAATTGAAATCGGTTTTACGATTTTCGATGCAGAATTCAATGGGCTACATTTTAAGCATGGTAAGACCTGGGGGTCTCTCAATATATCAACTGTATGTGTGAAAAAGTGAAAATTTTGTATGTGAAACCACCATGACAGTAGAGTGTGATTCGATTTGGATGGTTAAATTTTGGTTATTAGTGATGTCAAGAACAACAACAAAGAGATTTTGACTCCACCTTTTCGGGTTGAGAAATTATGAAATTTCGATTTTTAACATTTGTGACCATTTTTTTCCTGTGCGCAGGAGGAATCAGGAATTCAGTGACCATTTGTGGTACATGGGGCCAAGGGGTACACACGCACAAAGCATGGGCGCCTGAATCTCATTGCTAACGAAACAGGTCCGGGGAATGGCCATTATGGTCGATTCTTACCGATCCGACCTCTTAACTTTTATTTTTGTCTAATTTGGTTACTCGTCTTGCGGTCCCTATCAATAAGCGATCTTTGATCTCTATCAAATCCTCTTTAGCAAAAGTAAAATAATAATATCATTCGCTTCCTCTGGCAGCTGAACCCATCGGTCGTAGGTGCTCTTTGATCTTTCGTTCGCCGAAAAAGAAATCATGGAATTGAGCAATTTGCGATTTCTTTGCTAATAGATCTGGTGTTCCGAATCCGGATCGTAGTGTGAAAAATAATTAAATAATACGACTATAAAAAGGCTTTTAAAAATTTGTGGAAATTTAAATTCGCGGTCTATTAGGAAACATCGGCACAGTATTTTTCCAGGCTTTTATTTTAGATTTTCCGGTTAAGAGGAATTTAGGGGTTCCTACTCAAAAACTTGCATCTGATCAGATCAGCTGATCCTTAATCGTTTCCACTCTTTAAAGTGATCCCATTTGATTATGCCACATTATAGAGCGATGAGTCGCCCGCCCGACTCACTCGTTCAATTCTGTGGGTTTCATCCCAATGCATCCACTTTTCAGTGGAGGTTAGTTCATTTCATTATATTCTTTTCATCAATATAACTCTCTTGGTTTCTCTTTCAGATATATGATTGATGAAGATACGAGTACATTTCTTCCTTGTTGGGAAGCCATCGTCATTCTCTTTCTCAATCTTCCGCTGTTTTTTATAGCTATTGTAACTATTTGTATAGTTTCGGTGAGTAAAATTTATATTCCCATCTAAACTCGAGTTATTAACTTAAGAACGGATTCCCTCGATATGATCGACAATCCATTTACTGGATTTTCCTGACTCGAGTGGGCGTATGCGTTGGACTCTTCATAACATTCCTAATTTGCATGGGTGAGTTTAGTCCAATCTCATTCATTCTCTTATTCACAATTTTTTTTTCAGTATTATCATACGCTAGTGATCTGTACATACTACCATGGCCGCAGCTAATTGAGTACGGATTCCTCATTATCGTGTGGACGTTGTATGGAGCTGTTTGGTTCGGATCTATAATGTGCACCAGGTATTTGCAAATTATTAACGATATGGGATTCATGATTACAAAATTAGACGCTCTATTCAGCTGGACTCATTCCGGATGGCTCAATTTTGCTTATTTCCTGGGATCAAAGTCTTTTATACTGATTACTACTCAGAGGTATTTTTATGTTACTAATTCTCAAATTTTGTAATTCAATTACACTGCATTTCTCAGATGGATGCAATTCGGGTTTTCCGATCCGCGTACGTTTATCGTTCTTACTTCTCCCATTCTCAGTTTGTTAAATGCCATCACAAAAATACTGGAATGGCGGCTAAAAAGGTTCAGTGCATTATATTATGTGTATATACATGTCTCTCCCATTTAAGAATCTCTAATGCCCATCATCTACTGGAAGACGAATATGTTAATCTAGACGAGAGAGCTGATGAAGGAGTAAGTCCGGCTTATCAACTGGGCGTATTTTCTCATTCTAATTATGGTCTACGTCGTCTCGTGCTTCGGATGTTGTATTCGTCTTTTCCTTTTCAGGTATCATTTTTCTCGAAGTTCTTCTTCTGGTGGACTAATCCACTCATCGAGAAAGGAATGAAGAAACAGCTGAATGGGGTACGTTGAAGGATATCGATCCACCTATTCTGATTCAGGGATTCATTCGTGATCGTTTTCATTGAAAGTAACAGAAAAATTCAATGCTGCTCGTTGTTAGTTGCTTTTTTTGCCTATACCCTTAATTAATTGAAAACAAACCAAAAGCGCACAGCCATTCCTCAAGCAATTCTCTACAACAGCCCTCTCTCTTTGAATGAGATCAATTCGATTGCAGATAGATGACGTCTTCCAGCTTCCTCCTTCTCTTTCTGTTGCACACATCGAAAGGGAAATTATTGAGAATTCGCCTACATTCTTTTCCGACGGCGAACACTTTTCTCTAACAAGGTAAAGGAAGGGGTGTAGACAGTAATTGGATGGTGGATCTCCAATCAGATCCCTCGTTCGTACCTTCGGACTGCCTTTCTTCCTCCTCGCCATTCCTCGTCTCCTCTCTGATCTCTTCACTTTCGCCGGCCCCATCCTTCTCCATCTCCTCGTGACTACACTCGAGGACCCCCAACCTAATGTGAGTTACCCATCTCTCTATCTCTTATCATGCATTTATGGCGATGGATATTAGCAACAATGCTGATTTTAAGATAAAATGAGTTTCAGGGGTATAGTTGGTTGTATGCTGGGGCGATGATGCTGACTACTTTCGCTGCCGCCCTCACTTCCACTCACTTCAATTACCAAGTTGGTCCTCTACTTCTCAACCTTTTATTATTTTAATCATACAAATATACGGTACTGAAAGTAGCTACTTTTCTTATATCTTTGCCATCAGGATGGGTATTATAGGTGCAGAAGATGAGTCTGAGAGTGAGAGCAGCCTCAGTGACGTCTATCATGGACAAGTTGATGAGAGTGCCTCTCTCGCAGTTGGGAGTTCATTCGACGGGTGTTCTATTCCCATCACTTTCTACCCTCCACTCAGAGATTGAATCCGCAGTTGTATTGGGTACTCAGCAATGAGATGATTCCTTCTCAGGGCAGATCATCAACTTCGTCTCCTCCGATGTCGATCGGATTGTCAACTTCTGCAATTCCTTCCATGCCTTCTGGAGTCTGCCCGTGCAACTGACGATCGCCCTCTATCTCCTGTACCGAGAGGTGCTCCTCCCCTCCCTCTCCTCCCCCCCCCCTCCCGCATCTCCTTCTCTCTGCAGGTTGGACTGGCATTCGTGGCTGGTCTGGCAGCAGCCGTGGTGCTCATCCCCATCAACAAGAAGATCACGTCGATGATCGGAGTGAGAAGTGAGAGGATGATGCATGCGAAGGACCAGAGAGTGAAGGTAGTCCATCCATCTCTCCCTTTCCTCCTTGGAATGGAATGGGATTGCAGTTGATCACTGAGACGATGAGTGGAATCCGTGCAGTGAAGATGAGTGCATGGGAGACATTCTTCGAACGGAGGATCGGAAAGTTGAGAAGGGAGGAATTGGTGCATCTCAAGGTGAGCAGTCCCTTCCCCCCTCCCCCTCCACCTCTCCTCTCCTCAGGCTCGTAAGTACCTGGACGCAATGTGTGTGTACTTGTGGGCGTCTACTCCCCTCATCGTGACTCTCTCCATTCTCGCCACCTACACTCTCTTGCTCCATGAGAGACTCACTGCTGCCAAGGTGAGGGGTCCATCCGAAAACGTCCCCCCTCTCCCCCTGGCAGTCCTAGCCTCTCTAATCAAATTTTGAGGTTTTAATTACACAACTCAATTAATTTTGGTTTAAAAGCTTCGCTCTTTTTTGATTGATAAAAAGCTTGAGCTGTTCTATCTTTTGTATGTTAGTGCCTAAGAGCTCAGACTAACATGAACTTCGCTATACTATCAAATGTACTAATTATCACATTTGATAGTATAGCGAAGTTCATGTTAGTCTGAGCTCTTAGGCACCAACATACAAAAGATAGAACAGCTCAAGCTCTTTATCAATCAAAAAAGAGCGAAGCTTTTTAAGCAAAATTAAAACCTCAAAATTTGATTAGAGAGGCTAGGACTGCCAGGGGGAGAGGGGGGACGTTTTCGGATGGACCCCAAGGGGAGCACCCCCCCCCCCCCTCTCTCTCTCTCTCTCTCTCTTCCCTGTAGGTGTTCACTGCTCTGGCCCTCGTCAACATCCTCATCATGCCCCTCAATGCCTTCCCATGGGTCCTCAATGGTCTGGTAGAAGCTCTGGTCTCTCTCAAGCGACTCTCCAAGTTCTTCGCCCTCCCTGACTTGGACTACTCTCATCTGTACACACTTAGTCACAGTGAGTCTTTCCTCTTAGTGGAAGGACTATGATGGTTGTCTGTTGCAGATCCTGATCATTATCTAGAAATAGAGAACGCTTCTTTCTCGTGGAAAACTATTGACGACGTACACACTGTGTCTGGAATCAGCTTCGTGGGATACAAGGTGAACCGAGAGAAAGAGAGATTGAGAGAGAGATCGGTCATTTAATATGTTGAAGTAACGTTGTTAATTTTAGGGTAGTATAGTGGGAGTGGGCGGGCCAGTTGGGAGTGGGAAGTCAACTCTGCTGATGGGACTACTGGGAGAAGCGAGTGTAGAGGCGAAGAAGATGGGGATACGGTAAGTGGAGTGGAGGAAGGAAGAGAGATAAGGAAAGAGGGAATGGCAGGCAGGAGATTGTGGACGGAGGAATCGCTTACGTGGGACAGCAATGCTGGTTGAGTAGAGGTACGCAGAGGGGAAGGGGAGGGGAGGGGAGGAGCTTTGCAGGGACTGTGAGGGAGAACATCCTCTGCGGCCTCCCCTTGGATGAAGAGAAGTACAAGCGAGTGATAGAGGCAGCTTGTCTCACAAGAGATATCAAGGTGAGCATTCTTCTGCATATCTCACTCACTTGGTATACTGGAGAGAGATAAGATGTTGCAGTTGATGCCTGGGGGAGATTCGTACGAGATCTCTGAGAATGGGGCGACTCTGAGTGGAGGACAACGAGTGAGAGTGATGCTGGCAAGGGCTCTCTATCAGGTAGTGGAGGGGTGGAGGGAGTGGGAGGGGGAAGGGACGATTGGCAGGATAATTCGGTGTATCTGCTGGACGATCCCTTCGCCTCACTCGATCGGGCAGTCGTCGATCACATTTGGAGGGAGGCTGTCGAGGGAATGCTCAGGTTATCTACTCACCCCATCCAATTTCTTCTAGTTTAGATGGCAGTAATTGTTTTACAGTATCCATTTGTAGATCGCGAGGCAAGCTGGTAGTCGTCTCGACCCATGATTCACGTTTACTGAGAAAGACTGATCATGTGATACTTCTGATTGGAGAGGGAAGAGTTGGAATGAGTGGAATAACGAAGGAAGTGATGGAGGGAATGAAGGAGGATGGAGAGAAGGAGAAGGAAGAAGAGAGGATGGATGAGGAGGAAGAGGAAGAGACACGGGAATATGTTGTGGCCATTGAAGAGGAGAAGATGGTGAGCAGTCTCTTTGATTACGAGATAGGATGTAGTGCATTGAAGGAAGGAGCAGTCAAGAGATCAGTGTACAATGCATATGCAAAGGCGACGGGACGAGTACTCGTCGCCTCCATTCTCATTGCCATCGTCGGAATGCAGATATTCAAGAACACTGCTGATTGGTGGCTGACCAAGTGAGTCCTCCTTCCCCTGAACTGACCATACGAGTAGATCAAGATTGAACTGATTGTTGATCATCCTCATCATTTTGACTCTTCAATTATTTATGCATTGAATTCTTTGGTGTATGGTAGTGATGTTGAGATGGACGGAAGGTCAAGAGAATGGCACTGAAGTGAGGAGTCTCCAGGGGCTACTCACTGGTCCCAGACAGTACAAGTCAGTTTCCCTCTGCATCTCTCGTGATCTCTGATCTCTCTCCCTTCAGTCTACTGGGAGACGAGGGATTCGATCGATCCGTGCACTTCCTGACAGTGTACACTGCCATAGCAGGGGCAAATACCATCCTCACTCTCATCAGGTTTCCCCTCCACCTCTTCCTTTCCTCTCAATTCCTCTGCGATCCTCTCCAATCCTCTCCACCCATTCACCAATGGTCTAATCTCTTCCTCTCTAGAGCCTTCCTCTTCGCCAAGGGAGGAATCGTGTCTGCGAAAAGACTCCACGAGGATCTCCTTCACAAACTACTCACAGTGAGTCTCGTCCCCCCCCCCCCCCCCTCCATCCCCATCTCCCCCACCTCTCCCTCTCCTCTCACAGGCTCCTCTCTCGTGGTGGGATCGTACTCCAGCTGGTCGAGTCATCAACAGACTC
Organism: Pristionchus mayeri; assembly: GCA_036245805.1. NCBI lineage: Eukaryota > Metazoa > Nematoda > Chromadorea > Rhabditida > Neodiplogasteridae > Pristionchus > Pristionchus mayeri. Next base: position 27,456,828 of record BTRK01000006.1, read on the forward strand.
TGTTCCGATGTCTATACGGTGGATGACAATCTCCCATTCCAGGTAGTTCCTCTCTGTTTGACATGGTTGTAGTAGATTGGGTTGAGATGAATATCTTCCTTGCTTCTCTGGTCAATCTCATGGGTGCCCTCACCATCTCCCTCATCGGTCTGCCCACTCTTCTCCCTCTCGTTCTCATCCTATTCATCATCTACTTCTTCATTCAACGGAAGTACAGGTACATTTACCCCCCCCCCTCCCTCTCCCATTCATGTTTCATGTCTCGGTGTTGCATATCTCCCCTTCAGAATGACAACAGTAGAGTTGAAGCGACTGTCTTCTCTCTCGCTCTCTCCTCTCTACTCAGTCCTCAATGACGCTGTCTCTGGTCTCGCCCCCATTCGAGCCCATCGATTCGTCGAAAGGTACGGTAGTCTCATCCGATCATTAACTGCTCATTCACTCATCCGCCAGATTCGCTCAGCTGGTTCGGATTCGTCTGACGGGTGTGCTGCGGACTAATTTCTCGTCTCTCGCTGCCAGCCAATGGCTAACTGTGAGTACCCCCCCCCCCCACTAGTGAATGAGGTGGAAGGAGTCTGCAAGGGAGAGAGAAGGGAGACTTGGTATCTGCCCCCTTGAGATTCGTCTCTCGATCATCGCCGTCGTCGTCGTCTCATACATTTCCTTCGCTGCCGTCGTCCAACACAGACTCCATTTCGTAGATTCGGGTGAGAGAGAGGGGGAAAGGAGAGGGAGGGATGGAAGGAGGTTGCAGGAATGGTTGGACTGGCAGTGACATACGCACTCTCTCTCACTTCTCTCCTCAATGGACTACTGGGGTCATTCATTGAGACAGAGAAGGAGATGGTGTCAGTGGAGAGAATGGAGGAATATCTGGAGAAGGTGCCGGAAGAGGACGAGGAAGGAGAAGTGGAAGTGAGTGGGAGAGAAGGAGGGGGAATGGGATGACCATTGAAGGCACCTTCGGAAGTGGAGGGGAACATCGAGATGGCATTCGTGTCAGTGAGATACGAGAGGAATCTCCCTCTCGCACTCAATTCGGTCAGTTACTCTGCTCAATATTTACTGTAAAACGGAAATTACTTACTTTTTATTGTTATCAGGTGAATCTCAAGATCGAAGCTGGTCAGAAAGTGGCGATTATTGGAAGAACCGGAAGTGGGAAGAGTACAATATTCCAAGTGAGTATCTTACTCTCACTAATTGTGCCCATTGTACACATCGGTCGAAGTCTCAGCGAAAATTAAGAGATTATATATGCCATTAGAAGTAGTCATCTACTAGGTTAGATTTACACCCTCGATCGGTATTTCTTCCGAATATCAATTCAAAAATTCCAAATATTTTCATGGAGAATGCGAAAATGACCGGTGACCGTCGTATCCCGAATAGAGACTAGGAATGATTTGTCAGTCCGACTAGATTTAGCTTAAAGTTACCCAACAAGGACGAAACCCTGATCTCACCCTGATCCCGTCGCGTGTACGAGAGAGTATGCAAAAGTGAGAGAGCGCGGGATTACGCTGATCATTTCCGGCTTCCCCTTGAGGCTATTATTGATTTTTAGCATTTTTGTATATTCATTCTCAACTATTTCAGCCATCGGCTATTCGATGGAGGACAAAAAATAGGGGGTCAATTTTGTCCTTGTTGGGTAACTTTAACAAATGCCCCATTTTTTATGCTTAGACTGGTGAAAATGTGTAAAAATCCTTAAAAATTGTCTTTCTTAAAGACCAATATGAAACAAAACATATGAATCAATTGAATGATAGTTGCGCAGTCTCCTCTCTTTTCAGACCCTTCTCCGTGCCTGTGACATCGATTGTGGGAGTGTGCTCATAGATGGGATCGACATCTCTAAGATGCCACTCAAGTCACTCCGCAGATTGTTCGGAGTTGTTCCTCAGCATCCATTCCTATTCTCGGGTGAGACAAACCCTTCATCTCCAGGCTTTCGTGCTTATGTCGTTGCATGCCATGGGATACGATCTCTCTCTCTCACTCTCTCTGCAGGTACTCTGGCTGAGAATCTGACAGTGAATGGTGCGAGGGCGGATAGGAATGCCATGGTGCATCTGGTGAGTGAAGGGAGAGACAATCACGAGTCGAGTCGTGCTATGAAGTGCACCATTTTAAAATGGTTACTATGTACTCTGCACATAGTCCTCAAATAATGTGTTCCAAATCACCTGATGGACAAAAATTGTTCTTCAGAAGGTCGATTGATAAAATCGATCTGCTTATAGTATGGTAGAAACATCGTTCACTGTTAAAATAATAGTGATGGCCACGTGCCTTCAATATAAGGAAGGACGCATCTAATAATAGATGCGAGTTGCCCAATTGGAATCCCTCCTCCATCGCATCGGAGGATTGGATGGAGAGATTGAGGAGGGAGGGAAGAATCTGTCGGCTGGAGAGAAACAGATCGTCTCCCTCTGCAGACTACTACTCACTAAACCCAAGGTGAGTGAGGGGGGGGGAGGGGGACTCTTGCCTTCTCTTCTCTGCAGATCGTGCTGGTAGACGAGGCGACGGCGCACATGGACGATAGGACGAGGGAGAAGATCTTCTCCCTTCTCAATACTTGTCTCCCTCTATGCACTCTACTCTCCATCGTCCATCGACCACACTCACTCGATGGTAATCTCTCTCTCTCTCTCTCTCTCAAAAGGGGAATCACTCTTCAAAATTACTCGTGCACTCATTCCATTGACAATTGCAGCCTACGACATGGTGGTTCGTCTGGATGGAGGGAAGGTGGTCCATAGTGGAGTTCCTTCTCAGAGTGATCTCATCCGATTGCAAGAGGAGAGCCACGCATAGACCACTTCTTCTTTTATTGTTATTGCTTTATTCCCTTCCTAATAACTTCCGCTTATTTTTTTAGTTTTAGCATGTTTTCGTTGCATTTTTAGCCGAGGTAATTTAACCCGATTGTGATGTGCATTCCACATATTATGGTGTCGATTATTTCACAGTAAGCCGGTAACCGAGTGAACGCCAATTCCATAGTAACATTGCAAAACTTTACACTCTCGACATGACAATTTCGATCGAGTCGTTCTAGTGAGTTTTATTCTCTCATAGAGTACTTCCTTCTCAGGTTGTGATTTGTTAACTATTGATGATATACTTATCTCATTGTTTTTCTCCAGAATTTGTAACATTTCCGATGAAGATATATTACTCTTTCTCGAAGACACCATCTGATATACTTACTGGTTGGATTCCCATGCCCATATCTAATATTTCCAATTCACCTCCATCATTCGATCCCCTTATGATAGATTGAGATGTCTACGGAGGAAGTTCCGATGCTCGTAGAAGAGGAGAAGAAGGAGGAGGTGAGAGGGATGAATGAGAGTGGAAGATGGTGGAAGGAGACTCGCACTGCCAAGACCAGCGCCATCAAGAAGGTGAGAAGGAGAAAGGAGTGTCATGAGAAAGAAACTCTTAGGGAAAACCTCTGAAGACGTCGTGGCAGAAGAAGATGGACGAGAAGGCAAAGGTCAGTCGGTAATTAGGGACATCATAAATATTGTAAAACGCGGAAGCGAAGGGTTTATTTTATTAAATATCGTAATTTTTACACTTGATCGCGAAGTAAATTTCTTGCGATTGTTTCAGAAGGATAACGTGAAGAAGCTTCAACAGCAAATTAGAGACACGATTGCGACTGAGAAGGCAGAGAAGGTCGAGAGAAGAAAGGAACAGGTACGGTGTTATTCGGATGAGAATTGTAACCCTATAAAGTGTGAATAGATATTTGTTTTAGTGACTCCCCAGTAATTCCACTGATATTCGCTGCAATGATCACCGCCCTATGAAAAAGTGGGACGAAGTGGAAACAGTTTTTAACAACTGAATATTTCGGAACCGACAGTACTAGATAGAGAGAAACGTAGTCAATCACAATGAATTGACTAGGACAGTTCGTATATTCTCGGAAGGGGTTGAATGGATTATTGCAGGAACGTCGTCGTCTCGAGAATGAACGGAAAGCAGAGATCGTCCAAGTGATCACCAAGACTCAGAAATTGAAGAAGACGAAGAAGAAGGATCTGAGAAGAATCGAGAAGAGAGATATCAGTACTGCTTAATCTCAACTACTATTCAGTCATTCCTTCTCGTTTTTTTCCACTTCCCCATCGATATTTGTTGATTTGTCTGTTGCCGTTCGATCAGTAATTTTGTTGATAAACGATCATACTATACTTTGTCTCACATAAGATCAGCACAGGCATACACAGAATCGGGTTTGTTCTAGTGGGAGTGTTCCCGTGCAGGGGTGTTTCCTCTCAAAGAGTGAAACTACTTTCCTCTCTCAACAAGCCATCTCAGGCTGTCACCACTCTATTTACACCTACTAGATTGATCCCGTGAGTCGAAAACGTGATAGTGGGGAGGTAAACAGAAGGGTATGCTTCAATCAGCATTCTATCTATCATGGCCAGTGTAGAATGGTATGCTTTCACTCTCGTCTCCCCACTACTCGCTACTTTTGCTCCTCCCTCCAGGGTCACCCTCCCCTCCCCTCCCCCTCCCTCCCTTTCTTCTTTCGACTGAACACTCGAGTGATGCCACTTCCCTTTTCACTCTGCTGTGATCACCAGTTCAATTTCTATCTCCTTGCCTGCACTAAAGATTGCATAGTGATTCTACGAGAACCGGGAGATAATCTGGCATCGTTCCATCTCTTCTCTCTTCTCATTCTCGATGGGGGTATGATCCCCTCTCTCCATCAGCTGTTTCCTCTTTCGCTCTCTCTCTATCGAGGCTCGCATCTGAATGCATCTTTCATCTGTTGGCTAGATCACAAAGTTACTCTTTCTATCGTTTCTCCGTCTATTCTGATGTATCTGATATCAATGAGTGCAGGTTCTTTTGATGGGAGGGTTCTCCCTCCTCTCACTCTCGGCCCTATTCCTCCTTTCTCTCCATCTCCATCTATCCATCGCGTCAACAACTGCCAAACAACGAGCATGCTTCATAATTGTTAATTCTCATCTATTTATTTAGCATATTATTAGACGATTTCAAATTAGTCATAATTAGTAAATCGATCAGGCCTCAAATCGTGAGTATTCTCTATCTTCTCGTGTCTCTCGCTCGACTCCTCGATGGAAGAAATCTGCTTGTGTTGCCCTACAAGGGCAGATTCACAATTTCCAAGCCGAATGCCCTTGGTTCGTTCTTTTCTTTCCACTGTCGTCTTCCCTCTCGAAATTCATGCAGGAAACAAAATCGAGAATGAGTCATGTTCTGTTCAAACAGTGTCAATACGATTAAAACTTTGTTTGAGATGGGAATGGCAAGCGATCTCACAAGTGTGTCAGTGTGAAATGATATCAGCTTCGATTTCAGTTGTCCTTCCCCGTCGATAGAATTTCGAAATGACCGCAAGATCTCCAAAGTCGATCTCGTTGCTTTCATTCTCCTTCTATTCATTGTAGATATGTTCATATTTTCATTCACTTTTTGATCTTTGAACTTTCTTCTGCCCAATCTGATCTTTCTCTATTACATGTCTGCACCATACAAAACGGTTCTTCTCTTGTAATTTACTTTCATAATCGATTCAATTCTTACCAGTTTTTTTCCTCTCGCAATAAATCGCGTGAAGCAGTTTCTTTGTTCGTTTACCCGCCAATCTTGGTGACATTGAGTCTCACACATCTAGTCTTTTCGAATGAAATTACAGAATCAATGTGCCGAGTAGAAATATAGAAATATGGTACAGTCAGAGAGAGAGAGTAGATTGAAGAATCTAAGCGAAATATAGTAAATTAAATATTTTCGATATATTTTCACTCTACATAATATGCTTCCAATACTTGTTGCTGATTCTGCTCCCATAGTAGAAATAACTGAATGGAGGAAACAATTATACACCCCCAACAAACATTCGCATTCCATCTTCCCCATCTTTTTCGTACTCTGGTACTAGTGTGTCGTGCCATTCACAATATATCGGAAGTTTACCGTGCTGTGACAGTGGAATATAACATCAATTCTATTTCAACATGTAATAATATGATGGAAATAGGAATGGAGTGGATGATCACTGGGCGACGGAGAGAACTGCACGCAGACTGGAAGGGGCGAATATTAATCACCCCTCCCACCCCCCCCCCCTTCCCCGTACTCACCAATCTCCATGGTGGAGTGTCTCGAATGCATCGTTCACTTCTTCGAGAGAGTATCGATGGGTCACGAATTCGTCCAGTTTCAGTCTCTTTTCCATGTAGTCATTCACCAGAGTGGGCACAGAGTCTTTCGACTTCCATCCTGTATATGAACATATTTAAATCATAAAAAAATAAATAGTTAAAAAAATAAATCTCATATAAATCCTCAAATGATCAATTGCAATAACGAAACGTACAGCGTACAAATAAAAACTAAATATATATGCAATAAAATACAATTGAAAGCTAAATTTGATAACGTCTCAATTATTTAAAAAAATGTAAAATAATAAGTAACCTCCGAAAGCAGTTCCTTTCCACGTTCTTCCAGTGACCAATTGGAAAGGTCTCGTGCTGATCTCCTTTCCTGCCCCTGCCACACCAATAATACACGAAACTCCCCATCCCTGCAACAGACCACCCACATCCATTAATCATCTCGGGGGGGGGGGGAGGGGAGGGCGTACCTTGTGTGCTGCCTCCAGTGCCTCTCTCATCGTCTCCACTCGACCCACGCATCTGGCAAATGATTGCATCACGTGGAAATGGTATACTGCGGCCATCGTTACAATATGATGTATACATGCTCATCCACTCCGGAGAAATGTACAAGTGACTCTGGGGGCCCGAACTTATCCTAACTGTCCCACTACCTTCACCCCCCACCCCCCCCCCCCCTTTTCATCCGTTGACTGTCTCACACGGGTTGCGCTATGAGTACAGTATGTATGCTCCCATAGATTTTGTTTTGTTTCGGCCGAATGCCCATATAATTCTATTCCTGTCCCTAGTCTATTTCACCCTTTAACCCGAGATCTATCTTTGATATTGATGATTTTGATCTCACAAACTGTGCTGACAAACTTGTGAGTACTATAAACTATACTTGCCACTCTCCCGCCCTTAAAAGAGTTGTATATAATATGATAGCTAATATTGTAAAATTGAAATAACAGTAAAACTCACTCGAATGTGTAATCGAATCCGCCATCAAACTTCTCCACGAGCCATGCCTCAATTTACGTTCATCTGATATAATGGAGTAGATAACTGACTTGGAATGATTTTCCCTCTGGACACTCCTTCGGACTCACACAATCTGTCGCCCCGAATGCACGAGCTGCAATGGGGAAGGAGAAGGAGATCACTAGATGGTACACCATATGTTCACATTCACCCCACAACATTTAACACACTCAGTTAAATGATTCATTTCGTCACCTCCATCCACTCCTCAGGAATCAATCGATATAGTCTCCATCGATTGACTCCACCACTCCAGCTACAGCTGGAATTCGATGCTTCTAGTGTACCGTACTCGTTGTCTCCATTGTGAATGAAGAGGGAGTCAATCTCACCAGCATCGAACTTCTTCTCGAGTAGGTCGATGGCGACGATTCTCTTTGCCCCCACAGCCTTGGCCCCCATGATCACTGCCAGTCCGACTGCTCCCAATCCCCAGACTGCCACTGTGCTCCCTATCTCCACCTGCAACCACCACTGACTCCCACTCAGAGAGAGACGGACCTTGCAAGTGTTGAGCACTGCTCCGTAGCCAGTCGACACTCCACATCCCAGCAGACACACCTTCTCCAGAGGAGCACTCTTGTCGATCTGAATACTGCATTCGCCTTCGAATGGAGTACTGAATTGACCTTGGCAAGGGAGATTTCAGCCACTACAGTGTACTCGGAGAAGGTGGAAGTGCCCATGAAGTGGTAGAGTTGCTTCCCCTGCAATCGACCCTCCCCTCTCTACGGGTCCATCCGAAAACGTCCCCCCTCTCCCCCTGGCAGTACCCTCCTCTCTAATCAAATTTTGAAGTTTTAATTACATAACTCAATTAATTTTGGTGAAAAAGCTTCGCTCTTTTTTGATTGTTAAAGAGCTTGAGCTGTTCTATCTTTTGTATGTTGATGCCTAAGAGCTCAGACTCATGTGAACATCGCTATATTATCAAATGCGGTAATTATTACTTTTTATAGCATAGCGATGTTCACGTGAGTCTGAGCTCTTAGGCATCAACATACAAAAGATAGAACAGCTCAAGCTCTTTAACAATCAAAAAAGAGCGAAGCTTTTTCACCAAAATTAATTGAGTTATGCAACTACAACTTCAAAATTTGATTAGAGAGGCGGGTACTGCCAGGGGGAGAGGGGGGACGTTTTTGGATAGACCCCCTCTCTACACTTCTCCTTCTTAGACAGAAAGGGAGGAAGGGAATGGAGTAAGTGGTTGCCTTGCACGTGAATCGAGAAGTCCCGTCAGGCATGACTCCGTTGCCCTGCAATCCATCTCTCTCACTCCCTCTCCTCGTCGTCTCCCCTCGTACCTGGGTGATTCTGATCTTCTGGCACAGATTCGTCTTGGGGTTCTTGCAGTACTCGCACTCCTTGCACTGGGGGACGTACGTGGGAATCACGTGGTCACCTCAACCATCTCTCAATTACTATCAAACCAATATCTTAGAACAATGGACATGTAGTCACATTACCCCTCGCCTTGTGAATGGTCTCATCGAGTAGAATACTGAGGGTTGTTGAATGGAGTAAATGACCGTACCAGGGAGGAACTCGGTGACTCCTTCTCCTACACTCTCCACCACTCCTGCTCCTTCGTGACCCAGAATGACGGGGAAGAGTCCCTCTGGATCGTGTCCTCCATGAGTGTATGCATCCGTGTGACACAGAGCATTGAACAGAATCTGAGAGAACCCCTCCATTCAACTGTCTCATTATTTACTCTACCATTTCCAATCTCTACCAAGTGAGGAATAAGAAGGATATCACGTCTCTCACGAGAGAATCTGGATAAATGAGCGCATGCAGTTGAGTTTACAATTACATTGCATCATTACCATTTTCCCATGTGTCGAAGCCGCAGCAAGTAAATGTACAGTTGAGGATAGGCATATTAATTTGAATTCATTGTAGATATGTTCATATTTTCATTCATTGTAGATATGTTGGCTCAAATATACGGAAATAATTGTGGTCAAATGTATTTTTATGGGAAATGAATGATTCTGAAATGGAAAGTTCATTTTTCACTGTTGCGAGCGTTGCAGCACACTTCACTTTTTATTTTTTAACATGATAAACAAACATAGACTTTTTGAGAGCTCTGCTGAACGGAAAGTGAACCGTGCAATCCATGAGATATTCGAACATCTGGGAAACTATCAGGACTCACGACGCGAATATACATTCTCCAAAACATATAGCAAATGCAGAATTTTGAGCGCTACAAACTGCGAAAGTTTGGAGTAGTGGATCAAAATCTATATTCAACCACAAAAGTGAGAAATTAATTATTCATTAAAACATCATTCATTTGACCATAGAAACAAAAAAAATCATCGCATATTAGTCTCATAAATGAATATGCTAGTCTTAGTCTCATAAATGAATATGCTAACTTTGTATCACCTTGCTGCAAATGCAACATCGAGTGGATCCGAGACTAATTTGACCCAGCCCATAGCAAAACATAAGTACCGGAATATTTATCTTTTTTCGGAAATGGTTCCCGATTCTCTCAAGAGAGGATTGGTATAAAAAGCCTTGTGCCTAAGCCTACCGACCAACTTAAGCCAGACCAGTCTAAGAAACATACACATACTTAGGTAGGTACCGCAGAGCATGGTCATTTCAGAATTCCAACTTACAGTATACCCCATCTCTTTTCAGTTTACGATTCTAAATCGCTTCTGAACTTTCAAAACTTTTTCAGTTGTTTTCAACATTTTGTTTTTGATACAGATTATTTTTTTCCTTTCCGAATGAATGCTCCCTATGTCAATTATATTCCCAGATCATTTTGACCACTGTGAGGCCGGTATAATGCGGTTCATAGTCAATTTAGAGAACTGTGTTTCTAGTTTCCACTCAATCGACCTATTATTGATTTGCTCCCTCTGCCACACCTTATATTTCGTTAGTATACAATTTAGGGACTCTAGAGCACACAATCCCGCGATTTGCGTTAATGTGGCAGAGGGAGCATTAAAGTTACATCGAGATTTAGACTGAAAACCCGCGACGTTTTGTGATGCCCACTTTCCTTCGATCGATAATGTACTTCCGTCCTTTGACACCCCTTATATTCCTATGCCAATTCAATCTACTGACCCTAAAGAACGTCTTTTCGCGTAGCAAGGCCAGGTGTCATCGAACGGAATGCTACTTTCTCGGTCTGAAAGCAGAACACGCGATGTTCCTATGACAAACAGTGATAAGCTCAGTAATAAGCTATTTTCTTGGTCTATGATTCCCAGAATGACATGTATATCAATTCGAAAACATATTTTTAATATAATTCCAGTTTAAAAATTAAGAAAAATAAATAATGAAAAATACGAAGACAAAAAGTCAGTCGCTGATTAAGTCAATGTTGGAAGACCGAGCGTACTGTATCTCAGCCTCGTCGTTAATTTAGTTAATTCGAATAATTAATTTATTTCGTAAAATTTTTAATTTTTTGGTGTCGAAATCGTATCAGCAGCTCATAAACTATTGGATTCTAGGCGCATTTTATTTTAGAAGCATTTTGAAGAAACCCGCCTGATCTCCCTATACTTAGGACTAAATATATGGAGCGCAGACCACCCACGGCCCGTTAAACAGTGGAAAAAGAGTCCGGTCAGACAACCGCGTTGCGGCCGTGACGCAGACCAGTCCACGAATAAAATATTTTGTTAGGAGTGCAGTAAATACGGTAGAATTTGTATGAATTTTAACAAAACATGTGCCGGCTCTGCACCTGGATTTCGTGTGTTTGGATGTTTTCGATTTTTAATTAAAAAACCAAGCATTATTTTAAATTTTTAAAACCTACAATCGATAGACGCTTTTATTCTGAATCCAATTATATACACGATTCTGATTTAATCGGGCTGTGAATATTTTTATCACGTGTTTTACATTTCTGTAAAATCGAGCCAAAACGACATTTTAAATTACTTTCTTAAAATATTTCAAGATTTTGTTTATATTTAAAACCTACAAATTATAAGGCAAGTCTGCGCGAATGCATGCATAGCTAATTTATGGCCTGATTGGTTTAATGAAGCTACTTATCACGGTTTTAAGAAAGTGAGTTGAGAGTATCAAAATTGGTTTTAGCCAATTTATTTCGCGTGAATGGCGTTTTGCATTACTTCTTTGTAATAATTATATTCTCTGTCATTCTCCAGAGTAGATCATATAAAGAAATAATATTTTTAAACCCAATATTTAACACTCGTAGAATATTCATTTTGACATTTTTATTGTCTCGCTCCAGTGAACGCATTGCGCATTTCTTGCGCGTTGCGGCTCTGACCCCGGAGGCTTTAACGGGCCGTGCCACCGTCTTTTCAGCCTTCACAAGTACAGTATCCGGCTTTTTTCAGTTTGCGATCCGTTATCACGTTTTCACAGTTTCGAAATTATTTTTTTGCTGTTTTCAACACTTTTCCTTTTAATAAAATTATTTTTTGTTTGAGGTATGATTTCACCCAGTCTCAATTACCCCTCCGCAAGAGTTTGACCTCTTTTGGCGCCTATATGTTGCACTCGTAGCCATTTAGAAAAAAGTGCTATTCTAATTTCCATTACTTCGATCGATAATGTACTTCCGTCCTTTGACACCCCTTATATTCCTATGCCAATTCAATCTACTGACCATAAAGCACATGTTTTCGCGTAGCATGGCCAGGTGTCATCGAACGGAATGATACTTTTTCGGTCTGAAAGCAGAACACGCGACGTTTTGTGATTTCCTTCGATCGATAATGTACTTCCGTCCTTTGACACCCCTTATATTCCTATGCCAATTCAATCTACTGACCCTAAAGCACATGTTTTCGTGTAGCAAGGCCAGGTGTCATCGAACGGAATGTTACTTCCTCGGTCTGAAAGCAGAACACACGACGTTCATATGACAAAGATGGCTGAGTTTCCATTAAATTTCAGTGATAAAATATTTTTCCGGTCTATGATCCCCAGAATGACATTTATATCATTTTGAAAACGTATTTTCATAAAATTATAATTTAAAAATGATGAAAAGCACGGCATTTTGCATACACACAAAACCAAGACTCCGCCCACTACACCACCGCCAAGTTGCGGCATTGTGCGCGCACCTGGCCGCCACACACAAGACCGGAGCCGGAAAAAAGTTACTGCAGAAATCCTGATATCGATTGAAAATATCGATTGATTTTTGGTCCTATTCCGACATCCCTTGCGCAATGTGAATGGATACGGTAACATTCAAATTTTTAATTATTCCCTCGGTGGTGCGGACAAATGTCGGCTGGTGCGTTTGGGGGTCTGTAAGTCGTTTCGTCAACCGGCAATTCGGACCGTAAAATGCCGTGAAAGTAAATAATGAAAAATATGAATATGAAAAGTCAGTTGCTGATTAGGCCAAGGTTGAATGCGGAGGGGTACGGTACCTTAGCTTCGGCGTTAATTTTGTTAGTTCGAATAATTAAGTTATTTCGGAAAATTTTTATTTTTTTGTTGTCGAAATCGTATCGGCAGCTCATAAACCATTGGATTCTATGCGCATTTTATTTTGGAAGCATTTTGAAGAAACCCGCCTGTGGTCCCTAACTAAATAATGCATTTTCAGAATACTAGTTTTTCTAAGTTGTCCGTTATCTATTCATTGTATTAGGAGAGAGAGTACCTTGATTCTGACTTCCCCCTTCCTGGGAGGGGCCACTTCGACAGTTTCGATGGAGAGAGGAGCCTTCGCCTCCCAGGCAACCGCTGCCTTGCAACTTATCACCTAAAATTTAAAAATGAACAAGATCGACAAATGAAATTTATTGAATTAAAAAGATTGAAATAAATAATTGAGAAAGAAAAGAAGAAGGGATTAGTCTGACCTTTCCTGCGGTGTCTGACATCTCGAATGAGGCTGAACTGCAATGGGATTGATAAGATAGAAGAGAAGGTTCATCAACGATAACATTTGATCTCGAAAGAGAAAATGGGAAAGGAGAGAGATCAGAGAGAGAAATAGATAGTAGAGTGGCGTTATCAGTGGCATACATAAACGGACCATTGATACACTCTTTCTGTTAGCCATAGCTAGGTACATGTGTGCGCGCATTAATCATGAAATTTGCTGAAAAGAGGAAAAGCTGTTCAAGTAACGTATTCATTCGATAGCAACGAACTATAGCCTGCACGTTTGTATTCATATCAATTTGTTTATCATCAAAAATACAAGATCGTAAAACAGACAATAACAATAATAATAGCACAACAAGTAACAAATATCATTGGACTCAACAAATTCCTCGAATTCTCTTATCAAAAAGCTATTGTCTAATGAGAGAGATGACCCATTCGAAATGCTCCGTCATGGGAAACATGTCCACGGGAGTAATCGTCTCCACCTTGAAGGGAGCACCGCTGAACTTGTTCGATCTGCAAGAAACAGTCAATAATTGGATAGTACTTTCCCAGTGGGCAGTCCGCGTTTACCAGACCATTTTACCAGACTCATCTACGCAATTCGGAATATTGATGGACATACATTCTTCGTTCTATTTTTTTTATATATATTCTGCTCATAGAAAGAGTGCCTACTCACTCTGGTCTGCACAACTCCGTGAGATTCCTAATTGCTGCAGAGGGGTCGCACGAGACGTAGATTAGTCGTTGCAGTGATTTGAGCTGCCAATGACAAGGGTAGAAGGGAGACTAATCTGTAGACTGGAATACCTCTCTGCATCCGACTACCACCTTGTGGTGGATTCCTCTCCTGGGAGGGTCGAGCACTCCGATCACTCGAGCTGAGTCCAGAGAGAATGCTATACCATTCAATGATTACTAGTCCACCCTCTACTCTATACTACCTTGCGGAACGTATCTCCGCAGCCCTCTAAAGGTATCCTCTGCTTTTCCTGCCACATACGAACACCTAAACAAGTAATCAAATAGAGTTCAGCAATAAGACACCAACAGATTCTCAGTGATTCCATTGTCTCTCGCATTGGCTTTCGCATCTTCCACTGCAGATTCAATCAGTTCCACCCCGATGCAGCATGTCTCAATGCATTTACTCGATATCAACTTGCAACTGATGGGATGATGCCGAAAGGAGGATTGAAAGGAGAGTTACCTTCTTCTCCCTCTCCTTCCCCACATTCTTCATGATGCACTGTCCAATTGTGCCCGTGCCACAGCAAATATCGAGAAGGACTGTCTTCTCCTCTTCTCCACTCTCTTCTTCCTTCTTCGTCTCTCCATTCTCGTCCCCTCTGCAATTACAACTTCCTTTTTTTTCTCATCTAATGTACTAGTTCTAGTTTTTATTATAAATGAGATACCGACAACATACTCGTTCTCTATCTTGATTCTCTTCTCGGGAACTCCCTCTCCTTCCTCCTCCAACTTCCCCTCGTTCGCCTTCTTCAATTCACCCAATTGGCACGCGTCTCCTAACAAATACATCCATCAACCATCATATTAAATAATATTAGACACTTTCGTTAGATAAATAACACATGGTAAGATTCCTACCAATCGTGAATCTGTAAGTGATGATAAGAATGAATTTCAGTCGTCTGCCTACCAATGGTCTTGTAGAGAATGGCAGCTGCAGCCGAATTAGTCTGGAAGAATGCATCGGGAGAGACTCGGAAACGAACTCCCAGCACTGTCTCATAGATGTACGGAGAACCTCGACACACCAATCATAGATACAGGGATAAAGAGAAGGGATGGGGGATCAAACTGACCTGCAAGCAGAGTTCTCTCGGGCTCATCACTCGCATTCGCCTGCACTTGCCAGTAGAGAGAAGTGACTCGGAATCCACGGGAGATCGTATCGAGGGAGTGCAATCTGATCATCGAGTACTCCCCCTCCCTCCCCTTCTCATCTCTCACCTCTCCATCAACATCTTCTTCACTGCCTGCTCCTTCTCCTCGTCTTCGATGGGGAAGACAGTGACGATGAGCAGAAGATCCCCGCTCATTTCCCTCACTGTCAGCATCTTCCAAGTGCCCTTCCGTTCGAATTCATTGAATGTATCCATTCCTGTATCCCCAATCGGATGAGTCATCACCATTGACACTCACCAGATTCCTCCACGAATTGGGTGAATTCACGGACGATAATCTTAGTCTGAGGAGATAGATTAGGGCATTCCTCCACGGGAAGAACGTAGTGCTCATTCTTCGAGAATCTACCACCCACGAATCCGACTGTTGTCTGCAAGGAATCCATCTTCATTCACACCTTCATCTGATCCCGTCAACAATCAAACAAACCTTCCCGTCGAGACTCTTCCCCACAGTGAATTCACACTTGTTACGGTAGACCGCTTTTGATGTGAAGGGAACGATCTAAACTTCGTATTGCATAATGTAGCAGATAAGAGAAGGGGCGAACTGGCTGAAGTAGGCTGTGGCTGGTAACTCCTTTCATTCCTCCGACTCGTGCAATATAGAAGTCCTGGATCATTCTACGAACGAGACGATGACACTCCTAAATCGATTCGCTAGACTGAGTTCAAAATGGAAAGATAAATGAATAATGAATGAATATTTTCAATTCCTTTACTACTCGGGAACAGTTTGGGGGGGGGGGGGCTAAAATGTAACCTTAGTCTTCATCTGAATCTGTTCTTCGTAGGGCATATCAGCCAGAGGAGTGACGGATTCCTTCGCTGTCTTCACTCGTGCATTCTCGGTGCTTGTCTGGAAAGAAGATCTACCCATACAAAGAGTACTGTGTATTCTACCGGTAGGTCACGACCCTTTCTAGGTGCAGCCTCTGCCATTTTGCACTCTAATGTGAACTTCTTCACAACCATTCCGTTAAACTTCTCAATTGCTTCCTGAAAAGTTTGCATATTTTTTTAAAAATTGTATATTCATATTACCTGAGCTTTCTCGTTGGTGGTAACATTGACGTAAGCAGTGTCCCTCATTTGACGAATCTTTCCAACGTTCTCAGCACCAAGATTTCTGAGCACATAGATTAGATGTCTATCACCATAATCAACCTCACTTTTCGAGTAACTTTTTAAACTCCTTAAAGCCGAGAAACTTGGGAAGGTTCTTAATCTGCACTCGAATCTCATCCACTTGTGAATTCTCGCCTTTACTGACTTCAGATTGTTCCACAGATTCGGATTCTTCATGCTTCACATCCTCTTCCATCTATCAAATATTGCGTAACAAAAAATATTGTCGATTTCAAAGAAGTGGCACTTCTATACAAGTCAAGATTGGGATATCTATATGGGCTTAGCACAGTATAATGCTTTCAACGCAATGACTGCAAAAGCAAAAAAAAACGCGGGAAGCCCTAATTAGGATAGGTCATGTAGTTGCCTAGGATTCTATTAGCTTCAATGTAGGAACACTTGCCCAGGTACTACGTCAGGTACCAATAATGTTGTCCCAACCTGAGTTGTAGAAGTGCTACTAATGTTACAAACTTAAATACTTAAAGTTACCGGACGAGGACAAAATTGACCCCCTATTTTTTGTCCTCCATCGAATAGCCGATGGCTGAATTAGTTGAGAATGAATATACAAAAATGATAAAAATCAATAATAGAATCAAGGGAAAGCCGGAAATGATCAGCGTAATCCCGCGCGCTCTCACTTTTGCATACTCTCTCGTACACGCGACCAGATCAGGGTCAGATCAGGGTTTCGTCCTCGTCCGGTAACTTTAAGGAAAGAGCAAAACACAACTAACTTTAGTTTCCTCTGAAGAATCCAGTTTGATCACTTCATTGTCTGCCATGCCTGTCTGTAATGAATAACGCACAATATAAGGAATATATTGCAATTACAAAACCATTACAATAAAGGTCAATGGCTCTACAGAGCTCTGGTAGCTTCCATACGCGCGTGAACACAAAAAATGGGAAAAAAATTGGGTTTAAAAAAATTAATATTTGTAGTTTGTAGTCTAAGATTACGGTAGTGGTAACATTGATTGTGAACTGGACTTTACTTCGAAATTTCAGAGTCTAAAATTGCTACTATTGCAATATATTGCTTTTATTTCTAGCAATGTGTGTCAAATGCTCAAGTATGTATTCAACTATTGCCCCTTTCTGTTCGCTTCATTATATACGCCTTGCTGTATTTTGCAAAGTCTAATTGTATCTAAGAAGCATTTTTTCGTCCAAATTTACTCGCTATTCTGGTCCCATTAGATCATAAGCTGTCTCAATTGTTTCTTCGTTAATGACGTTCATTCTTCTATACGTGCTCTCACTGGTTTCAGTCTCTTTAAATATCATGTTTCAGTGGGCGGTGCTCGAATCCTGCTTGTCTTTCAGGCTTTCACTGTGTCACGCATGAAGTCTTTTATCGTTTTGTCGCTGCTGTTGCAATCCAGCAGTTGTACTAAGAGTGTCTTCCTTATCGAGGAAGACGACGAAACGCTCTCCTTTCCCATTCAAAGGTTTCCGTCCTTCCTATACTTTTGTACTTCGAGTTGATCAGTCGTGCATGCGCAGTAAATGGCACTTCAGAGGCAGCATTGACGAACTTCAGGAAGATATTCTGAATGTGCTGGGAATGGAGTATGAACCCCCTCGAAGAGATGGAGTGAATACACATGACGCGAGCATGGAATATATGAGGGAATTGTATTCTGCACTAGAAAATATTGAGTGAGTCACCTATTTTATTTTCTCAGTCATGCAAAATTCCCAGTGCAAAGGATAGTGCGAAAAGATTCAATAGAGAGAATGAGAAGGCTGAAGTTGTGGAAGCGATTAACCCTACGGGTATGAATACTCGGAGATGATCTTTGATCTCTTCAACTGCAGATCGTTTACTTCTCGAGGGTTCTCTGTGGAAGGTGGAGTTCAGTTCTTCTTCCCTTTCAACAGAAGGAGATCTCATGGAAGCGTCTCTTCACTTCGTTCCCTCTCACGAATTGAAGAAGAGATTGAGCAAACTGGATGTTCTCATCGATGTGTCAGTCTATTTGTTCTCAATATTTTGAATCTTCACATTACTGTGATTAATTTATCACATTCGATTAATTCGACTGAGTCTCTTCCAGTGAGGGTCAGTTGTCTCGATTCTCCGAGTGGAACATATTGAATGGGGTAGACAACTCCCCCCTCAACATTACTTCGCTTGTTCTATCGTGGAGGAATTCATTGAACACTCCGAAATTATATCTGAATATTCTCACAGGTATTTATTTTTCAAATCATTTGATTTTGTGGAGCTTAATGTGAGAGATGTTGGATGAGAATGATAGATATCATTCAGATCACGGTATTCCCCCTTCTCCTTCTCAATGGAGTGCATTCATCGTGGGAACTTTCGCCTCTGTTCCACGAGTCTTCAAGGTGTCTATTATTGTGACTCAACTATCTCGTGAATTAGGATGGAATATTAACAGGAATCATCTACGACAAGACGAAGAAGGAGATCCATTGATGATTCGCCTTCTAGGACTTCCCCACGACCCAATCCATTCAAGGCCAAAGGTACAGTCCGTCAATTAATGTAGTTCTGGATACAATATACGACAGAGATACAAATACCGCTCATGTTAGTTCTTTCTGGCGTCGCTAAATAAATTGGGAGTGCGTTCTGAATGGGTCCCCCGAGAGAAGGAATGGGGAGATGAGGAAGAAGTGAATGAGGAAGGGGCATCTAGAATTAGGACCTTTCAAAATTGTCTCTGGCATTTCTTCCTCGAGTAATAATAATAATAATAATATATTATTTCAATTAACGAAAACTAGGGATTATACAGGGAAATTAATCATCACAATACGATATTATTAGGTTGTAACATAAGTTTTGTCGCATTTCGGAGGTTCACAATATTTCCATGAAGGATACTTCTCAAACATTATCAATGCCTGACCTCCTAGTATATGTTTGGGGTGTTCATGCACATTCAAACCATAGGGTAGAGCTGAACTGCGCACGCTGGCTATGCGAAAAATATTAATATGAACTGATTTAAATTTGGTGCAGATTTTTTTAATTCGTTTGATCAGGTGCTAGTTCGCAGAGATGAATAATGAACCAAACTTCTACAGCATGGTGATATACTCCGTCAATGCTCTTTCAAAATATACGCCAGATATGGTGCTATGTTGAGCGGAATCAAAGATATACTTCACTGAGTGTAAGGTTAGCCGCTGATTCGTAGCCAACTTGACCAACTCTTCTGAATCCAGAATTGCAACAACAGTGACTAACATAAGTGCGTTCCAATTACCACTCATGGAGGTATAATTTATCATTAAACAAGTGAGAGAAAGAACACTCCACTTGTGGGAAATTTGAATTTTTATTAATTCAATTCGCGCACAATTTTACCAAAATATGCAAGTTTAGGTGTTTCGAATTAAAGATTGTCATTCAAAAGCTATTTATTTCCAAACTTATCCCAAGTAGATACTAGTAAGGGAAGGGTTTATGGTTAGGATGGACACAACAAATCAGATATTGAACATGTGTGCGAGGTAGGAATATGAACAAAGTGCCGATTTCATTAGTTTAATTTACATACCATCGTTCTGAATGGAGCCATTTATCTCAACAGAACCCAATCTACCCCAAACTTTGTCTGCATACTGACCACTTTGGGTGAACTATATTCCACCACTATTTGGATCTGGATATCTATTGAGAAGAAAATTCGGCTTGCGAAAGTTTTCGCGACCGTCACCAACCATCCACATTATACAAACTCGTCTACATTTCTAGAACGATTTTCGTTTGTCATTATCCGTGAGTGGTTCAAAATTATGCACATATGTAGTACTTTACGCAAATCACACAAAATCGGCATAATTTATCCTTTTCAAGAAGAGCTGATGCGTGAAAATGATTTGTAATCCTTATCTCAGTACAACTTTGTCTGACTAATGTGCCTCCTCAACTGCCTTGACAGGACTGAAGTAAAGCGCGTAACAAAGAGTACGAAGGCCCTCACTGATGATGAATAACGAAATTGAGATTAAATTAATTCGAAGAATTTCTGAGGTTAAAATGCATAAGAGATTGGACGCGACAAAACTTATGTTACAACCTGATACGATGCCGAATGAACGGCAAAGAAACTATTGGAAAGTTACATCGATATTTTTAATGTAATGGGAGACAATTGAGAGATTGGGATTACTAATAATGGAGTCGTCGAGACGATTCCAATGTGATACTATTCTATTAGAGAGGAAATTAGCAAATCTTTGACTAGTGGTGCGAAATGGGCAAATTTTAAGGCGGTGACCTCTAGTGATGCCTATTCGGGAGGAGAAATTAAAGAAAGAACGACAATCGATATCATAATAGCCGAAAATTATTTTGTAACAAGTGAAGAGATCTATCTTAAAACGAAGATCGGAAAGAAGGGGGAGGTTGAATGTCTTCAGTCGTTCTTGGTAGGAAGCAGGAGGTAGATTGCACCGGGAGAAGACGAGTCTTGTGAATCGCCTTTGTACCTTTTCAATTCGTGCAACAACAGAAACAGTGCAGGGATTCCATAGCTCACTACAGTACTCGAGAAGGGGGCGGACATACGTAAAGAAGAGTTTAGAGTAGATCGTAACGCTCCGTGATTGGAAAGATCGGTGAATGAATGAACAGCGAGCATTAGCATTACTAGTTATTTCATTCAGATGGGATGCAAAACTTAGCTTGTTGTCGTATGTGACTCCGAGGTCCTTCACTTCTTGCTTTATGGGAAGATTACACCCAAGGACAGATACATTGCATGCGGGATGATTAGCTCCGAGTAGCATAATTACAGTTTTGGAAGGGGAGAGGGTGAGGCCCCAGCGGGAACTCCAGGTTACAAGATTATCGATTGCTAATTGGAGGAGGGAGGGGTCGTTAACAGTGTAGATTTTGAGATCGTCAGCATACATGCAGCTAAAGGTATTAGAAGGGAGCATGCTGGGAATGTCAGAGATATAGATGGAAAATAGGAGCGGACCAAGACAGCTACCTTGAGGCACGCCACTAACTACAGAGAAAGGTAGAGACGTGCAATTATCAATAGACACTGACTGTGATCTATTGGACAGGAATGACTTTATCCATTTAAGGAGGCAGCCACGGATACCTATTGACTCACATTTACTGACAAGAAGATGAAGGGGTATTGAGTCGAAGGCTTTAGAAAAGTCGATGTAGGCACATGTGATGAAATTGCGCTTATCTGGTAGTGAATTCCAGTGGGAAAAAGTAGATAGAAGAGCGGTGGCACAGGAATGTTTGGATCGAAAGCCATGTTGCTCTTTGGGGAAGAGGTTGTTTCGCGAGAGAAAGGAAGAAATCTCAGTGCAAATTATTCTTTCCATAACTTTCGAAAGTGCGCATGTAAGGGAGATCGGTCGGTAGTTTTCGACAGAATGTTTACTGCTTAGTAGATGATGCGGATTGCATCGTGGTGAGGAGATGGAGGGGAAAGAGTGGATGAGTGGAGGGGAGAGTATCTGATCGTTTCCCTTGCAGGAGGGAGAAGAGCTGCGTGCAGGAGACACGGATTGTATGTCGACTTCAAGGACCTCAATTGGAGTGTCAGTTCAAATACATTCAATTGTCCTTCGAATCAGTCCGATTGGAAGCCGATAATCGATAATGGATCTCAGGATTTCGTGGTGTCTCCACAGGGATTCCAAGCGTACTACTGCTCAGGAGCTTGCTCCTTCCCTCTTGCCTCTACTATGAATGCCACCAATCACGCCATAGTTCAAGTATTCCCCAGTATATTTGGAAATATACACTTTGATAATCATTAAACTGGAATCTATTCCTCAAATATTAATATTTAACTTCCGTCGTAAACACGGAGTGTTGAACTGTTCAGTATAGTTGATCTGTATAGTTTTGAGAAATTAGAGTAATTAAAATTTTAAACAAAAATCTTTTCCAATCATTACAGTTTGAGGATGTTTTCCAATAGTTGTTCTTCTTTCTAAACGAGGCCATTCCTGTCTTCTTCCCTTCATCCCTCCCTCATTGCAGACTCTGGCTCATCTGATCGATCGAAGGAAGACGAGTGAATCTAAGTGTGCCCCTCTCACTCTCCTCCCTCTACAGGTTACTTTTCAAGTTACACCATCTTGATCCCATCTTCCTTACTCTGAAAATGAAGAGAGTACCCGCTCAGCTTTTGTCGACTATGAAACCAGCATACTATTGTCAAGTGAGATGGCGAAAATGGGTCGAAGGTGTGTGACGGAGAGGGGCTAGAGATTAAGCACCTATATATGACCGATGGGGGGAACAAGGAGTACATTTTTTTGCTGAAATATAACTATGGAAATTATCATTAGAAGAGAGAGAGAAAGACATGTTGGGGGGGGGGTAGCTAAGAATTTCAGTTAGGAATTGAGCGAGAATCAGTACTTGTCTGTGGTTTAGGAGGAGGTAGTGATGAGGGCTGAATAAACAAATATTTGTGTTTTTGAACTAGAATTTCCTTTGCAAAAGTCAGAGAGAGAGCGGAAGCAGTGGTAGTCGCATGGGGAGAGATCCGGGGAATACGGTGGATGGGGAATCCTCTCGATCTTCAGCTCGTCCATTTTCTTCTGGGTCATCTTCGCTCGATGTGGGCGAGCATTGTCCATCAGAAGAAGAATTTTGCCCTGGTTCAGGAGTCTGGGAGGGACTCTGATCGCGACATTTTCCAGTTGTTCAGAGAAGAGGTCGGCATTGATGCTGGTGCCAGGGGCGAGGATCTCCCAGTAGATGGGACCGAGCACTGAGAAGAAGAAGCAGAGGAGTTCCTTCTTTCCGTGCTCTTCCTTCTTCGGGACGGGCGTGGGCTTCTCATCGGCATCCACCCATTGCAGTCTCCTCACAGGGTTATCGTACGTGATCCACTTCTCATCTGTAGCGATGATGGAATTGACCCATCGAAGATTGGATCTACGATGGAGTAATTCCCGACAGACTTGAACACGATTTTTCTGCTGTTCGGGGGAGAGGTCATGGGGAATCACTTGTGGGAGTTTCGGCTTCTTCCCAGATCGATGGAGGATATCGGACATCGTTGATCTGGGAGTACCAGTATCCTTCTTCAACTCACGCACACTGGCCATGGGCTTGCGCTTCAGTGTGCGGAGAACGAGAGGCTGATCGAGGGAGGGAGGGCGTCCAGAGCGGGGTTGATCATCGAGACCAAACTCCCCTTTCTTGAAGCGGGAAAACCACTTATAGCAGAAGGGTATGGAGGGGGCGTCAGCTCCTTCCGACTGGGCCAGGGCAGAGTGGGCCTCCTTCACGGATCGGCCAAGACGGTAGTAATGAAGTAAAACTGCTCGGAGGTAGAGATGGGAGTCCATCACAAGAATCAATGTAGCAACTAGGAGACTGATTAAATCCTCTCACTACTCAACGTCAGAATGATGCAATACATTGTTGACAAACAGATTGCGCAATCATTGCATTTGATCGCGAACTGACTTTTTCCGAAGCATTATACGAACTTTCCGGACACCCCAATAGGACCGTTTTTAAACCGATAACTCGCACATTCGGTTACAGTAGGATCATTAGGAAGTGACTATCATCGGGAATATTACAAACTACGAGTGAAGTGACGCTGCACTTTTCCAGGTCTTTAATTAATTTGACAATGACATTTTTAGTTTAATTATCTCTTCACTTTTTTGGTTTAAGTTTCTTAAAGTTACCCAAACACCCTTGAAACTGTTTGAATTTCCGCGCGTGCTTGGTCACGCCCGCTCTCTTGTTTTTGCACACTCTCTCACTCATTTTGCCATACGCGCATAAATTCAAGGGCACGCGCATAAATTCAAATAAATTGAAGGGTGTTAGGTATCTTTAAGACTGTAAATATATATGTAGACTTTAAATCCTTTGAAGGGTTAAGCATGAGAGATGATGTAGAATAGAAAGAGTTATTTTTCGTACGAACTGTGAACTCTAGATAATTCCAGGTGCTCTTCACTCTTGGGAGCGAAAAGAAAGTGATCCTCAAGAGGTATTACGATATGATAGTGCAAGACTGTGGGTGCCAGTGAATTACCCTTCACATTATGCTATTTAATACATCATCATTACCAATTTGTTCTCTACGTCTTATTATATTTTATTTCGAGTTCGCTTATACAGCGCATTGCACATATTTCATACATAAACCCATGTACGTAGCCCTTTTTTTGTTAGTAGACCGATCCGAATGATATATACCAGTTCCTTCCCGGTGTTCCCCCCCCCCCTTCCACTCTGCCTTATCAGAGTGTCCCCCCTTTGTAGTTTGTTGTCCTCTCACTCGATCTCACTCCCAATCTCGTGCTCTCCATTTTACTTTACCTTGCCATTCTCCGTTCTAATAAAAGTTTTTGCTAATCTTCACCATGCAATGTTATTTGGTAGATGATCACCATTTGTTATACCTAACCCGTTATTTATTCTGGCAGTGAAATCGGTTTACGAATATTGGTTACTTATTAATGGGTCACAATAGAATGTTTATTCCATTTCGTCGATTGTCTTGGTTCTCTTCCACGCGTTTGGAGTGACTAGGACGAGAAGGGAGATGGAGTATACCACCAGGGAGATCATCTGTCCATTATATACCCAGTCGAGGTGATTCGAACACGAGAGGCTCTTATAACATTCGAATCTCAATTTTCATAATCTCAGTTGTGCAGAAAAAAAAGAAATTTTACTCTGGACGGGATACTGCGAAGTTGCTGAATGAGATTTGACCGATGAGAGCTTGGGCTGATGTGACTCCGAAGATAATACAACCGAATATACGATGTAGGGGAAGGAAAGAGGCACGGGTCTGAATGAAGGGGATGGGGATAACGCTCTTCAGTACTCATTTCAGTGGGATTTTCTGTAAGAAAACAATAACTCACTTTTACCGGAATGATACCCAACCCGAAATTGATGAGTCCAAAAGCATACTGTAAAGGGGAACTGTTAATTGATAGTAGGTTTCTCGTGTTGTCACCTGTGTCACATATGCACCTAGAATCGTCAACCCCAACCAAGAGTGGAAAGTCTGGAACTGGTGCAAGTTGTGTGTTTCTTTGTGTCGAATAGCCGAGTAGAGTCCTGATCAGGGAATGATGGTATGTTGAAGCGTCCCTCTTGACCTACCCAGACCAGCTAATGCCACTGCCAATGAATGCAGAATGAAGTGCATGAATTTACTGATTAGCTTCGCGTCTCGACGGTACATTCGATAGGCGACCAGAGCTGCAATTCATAGAGCTGTCGAGAATTTGGGAATATCACTTCAAGTTTCGATGAATCGATGCTATGGATTGAAATGAGTGACTCATTCTGGTTGTTGTCACTCGCCTTCTCCCTGGAGGAACACCAATCCAGAGGTCATAAACATTGCATGTAGATTCAGATTTCCGAAATTGCCTTCTCCATTTCCACTCCATTGAAATCCTTTGTCGAGGGTGTTGAAGAAAAACCCTTAGAAGATCAAATTTTCCTTCATTCCAGGGAATTCTAGTGAACTCTCTAGTATTCTACTCTTTGAATTTTCCTTCGCGTATTCTAATCGATTTCTTTTGATTCGGTCTACTCGGATCTACTTTTCATCCTGGGACACGCCTTCTTAATCTCTCTCTCTTCCCTCTGACGCGCACATTCCAAGACGATGAAAGGCATCGTAAAAGGATCTCCGCGAGAAAAGCAACACGCGAATTCGCAAATTTGGTGGATGCGCGTGTGTGACCTACCCAAGAGATATTCACGAATTAGCTCGCCTTTCTCACTGATAAGTGCATGAACGGATTAACGAAGAGACAGATAACAAACCTGCGATTCCGACTAGGAAAAAGCCAGACAGCTGATTGAGGACCAGAATGAGATCGAAGTAGATGAAGGGGAGTTTGATCATTGCAGTGGCAGATGGGAGGAATGAATGGAAGGAGGGAAGGAGTGAGTATGACTCGACTCTCTCTCTACACTCCTCTCTCCTTATCTTCTCTTCCTCCTATCAATGCATTCTCCTTGCCTCCCTCCGGCTCCTTCTTTGTTTACATATCATAATTCGTCGTCCATTTCAGAATGCCTCTTCATGTCTCTTCTCCTCCCCTTTCCTTCCTTCTCCCTCTCCTCTTGTCCAAATCCAATCTACGGGAACTTCGACGATCCCTTTGGAAGAAGAGATCAATCACTGTCTACCACCACAATCCTCATTTTGAATACAGGTACGTATAAGTTCAATATTCTCCATTTGATAGATTGAATACTCCATTACCTATTTCCTCATAACATCAATATGTTTTGTTTTTCAGTGTTCTATTCGCCCACCCACTAACTCTTCTCCATTACGGTATCTCTCCGGGTCAAATATGCAAGGTGTCATTCATCGTCCAGAAGAACGTGAATACAGTCAGTTATTTTGTTCCATGCTCTAAATAGTAACTGTTATTAGTTCCACACGATCGATCGATTACTGCGAATTCATCCCAATTCCACTATTGCTATTAACGGAGCAACTCTTTCTTCTCATGATTTATTCAATGCATTTGGAGCCCAACCGATTCTCTCACTTTCCATCAAGGTACTCCAATGCACTCTATAACTAATTTATCATTCTTCGTAATCAGAAGATTATTACTTACTCTCGACTTCCTGAATCTCATCATCTCAAATTGGCCGATCGACTCAAAGTCGCTACCGTAATTCAACCGAAAACGGTGTCTATCGATGAGAATGGAGGCATCGCCAGACTTCTCGAGACCCCGAGGTATACTATATCTTTGATCTGATGATTTCATCTCATTCCAGAGTGGTCTATAATGGAGATCTAGTCTCTATCAGAGTATCGAATCCACTCGAGGGATCTAGAGATCTACTCACCTACAAGGTTCTTTTTTCATTTCGTTTCTCATTCTCTGTTTGATCTTTGATCTTCTATAGTTGGATTGTACTCCCCATCCTTGCTGTTTGGTGGATTTTCGTGTCTCTGTCTACGAGACTTCATCGATCCACTCTCCGATTCCCTTCGGATCTTCTCCTTCTCCTCTCCCCTTTCTCCCTCCTTCGATCGATTATCTTCTCCACGAAATCGCCACCATTTCGTATGCTCATTCTCAGGTAGATCACGGATTGGATATACTAATTGGAGGTTGTCTCACAAGGAAAGGTCGTCTTGTGTCCATCGCCTTTTCGAAACTGTTCAAAGCGCCTAACTAGAGTATCGTCTGGGAAGCCTAAAAGTGTTCTCCATTTTTGCGGAGGAGCCCTGACGGCAGAGAAAAATCAATAATTGTAATTTCCAGGGGTGCTTATCTACGCTTTCAACCGCCCCTCAACAACTGCCTTGTGGTTGAGTGGTAAGGTGCCCGACTAGTAATACTTTGAACATGGGTTCGATGTTTCCACGATGTTTTAGATTTTTGCTCCCTTCGAATGCAAATTGTTGACATCAAGAATTGCATGATGTTACTTTTAGCCTATTATGGCTGAAGTTCAGGAGCTAATGCAATTGCACATGCTTCTTCGAAAAAAATATCTTCGGAGGCCCTTTCCATAACTCACCCCTTGAGTTGCTCATTAGCTCCTCGAATGGAGTCGTATTTTAATAGGGTAACAGTCCCATCATGCAATTCTTGATGTCATGAACTTGCATTCGAAGGGAGCAAAAATCTAAAACGTCGTGGGGAGATCGAACCCAGGTTCATTGGATTACTAGTCGGGCACCTTACCACTCAACTACAAGGCAGTTGGTGAGGAGACGGTTGAAAGCGTAGATGAGCACCCCTGGAAATTACAATTATTGATTTTTCTCTGCCCTCAGGGCTCCTCCGCAAAAATGGAGAACACTTTCAGGCTTCCCAGACGATACTCTAGTTAGGCGCTTTGAACATTTTCGAAAAGGCGATGGACACAAGACGACCTTTCCTTGTCAGGTTCATTCCGGCCTCCCACTCTCCTTTCTCATCCATGGCCCTCCTGGTTCAGGCAAGAGACTCCTAGCTCACAAATTCGCCGCTGCCTCTCATAAGAACATAATAGAGGTGAGATACTGTAGTGAATGGTCAGTGAGTGATCACAAATTGATCTCATTTATCAGGTGAATTCACTTGACATATGGAGTGAAGTTTCGTCGCAGGGGGAACAGAAATTGAAGGCCGGTATTCAGAGAGGTACGATAGTTGAATACGGTAGATGAATGAATGTTCTCAGCCATCTCTGCTCATCCTTGTGTACTGTATCTGTCGAATGTGGATGCACTGGGATATGATTCCCACACGAGGAATATCGGTGGGTCCAATCAGAAACAGGCCCATTCTAGTGTATCATTGATTCCAGACTCGCGAGTTCTCTCTACTCTTCGAAACACGATTGAAGACTCGAGTAAATCTTCACAGATCACTCTTGTCATGGGATGTATTTCTAAGCAGGTACTATTCGAGATTCATTATGAATTAATATTCTCCATTCTTAGTTACCAAACGTCTCTCAATCTGTTCGTGAGTTGGTTCTCTACGAGTACTCCATCCCTTCTCTCACTCTCCATGATCGACTTGTTTATTTGACAAAATTATTCAAATCGGAGAAATTAGGTGCTGCAGTTGGCAAGAATACTTCCGTGAGTGGTCTCTGAGTGGAAGTAGAATTAAGCGAGTGATTCGTAAGGGATTCGTAGTGGCTGAACTGCTGGATCTCTTCTCAGATTCTTCCTGCATTGCAAGAGAGAAGAAGGGAAGGTGAGTGACCTCAATCCCTCCCAATCAAGAGAATGATTGAGGGAGACGAGAGGGGAGGATGTGGAGGAGGCCATCGACCGGAGGAACTCCTCCATTGCTTCCAGTGTCGGAACTGCAAAGGTGACCCTCTCACCTCTCTTTATGCACCACTCAACACGTAAGGATTTCCTTACTTGTTACAAGAGTGTTATTGTTATAAAGATTTTGTAACCTTTATTTTACTTGTACTTGTTTATTATTATTTTACTGAATGTATATTCGATAGGACGTATTCGATTGCCCCTTTGGAGGTTCCTTCAGTCTCGTGGGAAGACATCGGAGGATTGGAGGAAAGCAAGAGAATTCTCCAAGAGAGTCTCGCTGCGTGTCTCAAAGGGGGGAAAAGAACAAAAAGAAGCGGAATCATCCTATTCGGACCTCCCGGGTGTGGAAAAACTCTGTTGGCCAAAGGTAAGTCCGTCTTTACTGAAAGTTTATGCCAACGGAATATTTGATATCATAAATCAGCAATAACAATGTTGAAATAAAAATATATATCACGCCTCTCACGAGAGAATCGAGCTAAAATCGCTATTCTAGGGAATGGAGCAGAAATCACCAAAATGGTTCTAACACGTTTTGGGCACCTTGAGACATCCCTAACACTCCCACAAAGTCTCATTATGCATATGCATACTTCATTTTGGGGCTCCCTACATAGGGTCGGGGCTAGGCACCTCCCACTTTGAGAGCTTGTATCGCGGTTACGGTGAACTATAGAGCTAAATTGACATCTGAGAGACCGCGACTCATTTTTCGAGCTCTATCGATCTATATGTTTCATTTTCCATGAATATGCAAATGAACCATGATACAGTCAAGGCTACTTTTCTCGAAAATGTAGGCAAAGATGCAGCCAAAATTCTAGGAGAATGTAGAGCTGATCACGAGCTATCCAATGAGTATCTTGCGCCAAAAATGCTTGATGGTATGTGCAACGTTTGCCCTATTTTCATTACCGGATCATTTGAAGTCAATTTTCAACATGAATTTTTGATTCAGAGCGAACATTTTTGCCCGTGCGAGCCGATCAGAGCGGTGAAGGATGAAATAAAATGAAAATGCCTGTTGAAAATTGACTTCAAATGATCCGGTAATGAAAATAGGGCAAACGTTGCACATACCATCGTGCATTTTTAGCGCAAGATACTCATTGGATAGCTCGTGATCAGCTCTACATTCTTCTAGAATTTTGGCTGCATCTTTTCCTTCATTTTCGAGAAAAGTAGCCTTGACTGTATCATGGTTCATTTGCATATTCATGGAAAATGAAACATATAGATCGATAGAGCTCGAAAAATGAGTCGGGGTCTCTCAGAGGTCAATTTTGCTCTATCTTTCCCCGTAACCGCGATACAAGCTCTTAAAGTGGGAGGTGCCTATTAGGCGTGATATCCAAGTCCTAAAATTTGTTATATTGTATACAAAAAATCGATTATCCGTGAGAAGATATATACTGTGAGAATAGAAAGCGTAGCAAGTTGGTGTGCCTCGGTGCACAAAGGAATCAGCAGAACGGAACGGAACGTTAAATGTACGGTAGCTGCCTGTCATGCTGTGCCTGCACGCACAGCATAAGGCACAGCACGACAGTCAGCTACCGTACATTTAGCGTTCCGTTCCGTTCTGCTGATTCTTTTGTGCACCGAGGCACACCCACTTGCTACGCTTTCTATTCTCACAGTATTTGCCTTCACGTTTTACACCTATTGATTAAATTTCATGATTTTTAAAATTAAATTTTTGTTATATTGTTCAGTTTTTAAATGTTTTCAACGATGAAGATAGAAAATGTGCAAATAAAGAATGACGCAAATGATTGCAAATATTTAAAGGAAATTATTACTGTAAATCATAGAATACTGAAGATCATAGACAATTCCGAGATCGTGCGTTCAATTGCGGCCCAGTACCGTACCATTGCCCAAACTTACCATAATTTCTGTGAACAATTTTTAACATTTTTATATCGCACAATTTTCATATTTTTAATTAAAAAATATTTGTATGCTGTAGCAATACCCGTCGCATAAAACACTTGTTCATGGTATTTAAATAAACCAATTCAAATATTTTTTTCTTGATTTTTTCATGCGATATTCAATAATAGTTCAAAGAATTGAAATGTATAGTTATTAGTTGAAACTGAATATTGCAGCCGTTGCCACTCAATACAAGATTGCTTTCCTTAGTGTGAAAGGGCCTGAATTGCTGAACAAGTACGTGGGACAGAGTGAAGAGAATCTCAGAAATGGTGAGGGATTCTGAAATGGAATTGGCTCCTTTTGCATTGGTTAACCTTCGTTTGGAGTGTTCTCGCGTGCCCGTGAGGCATCTCCCTGTGTAATCTTCTTCGATGAATTGGACTCGATCGCCCCCAACAGAGGGAGACACGGAGACTCCGGAGGGGTCATGGATAGGTCTGCCCCCCCCCCTCTCCTCCCCCATGTGGAATACTCTCTTATGTTAAGAATCGTCTCTCAATTGCTCTCTGAACTGGACGATCTTCATTCACAAGAAGAATCGCAAGTGTTCATAATGGGGGCGACGAACAGAGCCGATCTCCTTGATCAGGCATTGCTCAGCCCCGGAAGGTTAATTGGTGGCCCCCTTTTCATTGAATGATACGATGTTTTCTGTGGTACTTTTGTATTGGTCGGCTATTAAACCTACAGCAGTATGAATGATTCTCATTCAGATTCGACAAGATCATCAACATCTCCCCGGGACAGGATGTTGACTCGAAGAGGAAGATTCTAGAAGCTGTCTCCAGGAGTGTACTATTGGCAGACGACGTCGATCTGCACGCTGTGGTTAGGGTTCTCCCCCCCCCCCCCCCTCCCCCCTCTCCCCTGGTTTCTTATCGCATCTTTGATGTTTCTCCCAGTGGGCAGTGAGATAACAAACCAATGGGAAAAGCTGGGATCCCACTGGGAAAAAATAGCAGAGATTGTGTTGCCTGCAGGCTTCGGCGTGTCCGTCAGTGATGTCGGGGGCTGAGTTGTACTCCATCGTCTCGAATGCAACGATGGCCGCCATTCGAGAACAGGCGAGTGAAGGGAAAGGCTAGTCGCTGTTATCGTATTGCCAAAATATTCCACTATTTCCCCTGCAATAGTAATCTTTCGGTACAACGAGACTAGAGATGTGCAACACTGACTAGTTTGGCATTGTGTTATAGTGAAATGATCTGATGCACGATAAAGATCATAGGGGTGTCCCGCAGTTTAAGGGCAGGGGAGAAATGATTCCGGATGGTGGAATCAAGGCAATAGTTTCTTTTGTGATTTACTTCCTCTAAGAGTCAATAATTGAAGAGAAAGTGAGACGATATCATTCATTGTTTTGCTCTCTTCCTCCCTTATCACCCCTTCATTCCCTTTCCCCTTTCCATCACTTCTCCATTCCAGGTCTCTTTGATCGAAAGTGGAAGAATGAGTGAGAGTGAGGCAGATCTCACTATCTGCCACAGACATTTGCTCGATTCACTCGCCAACGGAAGGCACATTCGATAAACTGTGGCATCTTCATCCTAGTTTGCTACAATGTACCATTCGATAATAAAGCCATTCGGTTGTTTGTGAGTTCTTTCCGTGCGCGGTCTCTGTCCATGTGTATTCCATCTCTATCTCTTCCCTCTCGATTCTCCCTCTTCCGCCTCCCTTCCTCTCTCTACCTCCGATGATCCTCGTTCAATCCCCTCCAGTGATATCTCCCATCCATTCCATCTCATCGACTCTTCTATTTACTGTTTACTCTTTCCTTCTATTCTCGACTCATTCTAACTGACAACTCCCTGTCTCTTTTTGTTCGGAGGAAGGGTACTGACTACTGTTTGTATGAAAGATGATGAAGGGACTCCTTCTCTTTCACACGCTTCTCCCCAATCACTCAAATAGAATCACTCCAGATGGTAGGTCATCACTCATCCATTATCGTCATCATCTCTTTCCATTTCCGCTCCTTCTAATCAATATACAGATTCCATTTGTCTGTCATAAATGTTATGGACAGTAGGAAGGAATGATTCAGCTCTTCCCTTCATTTCCCTATTCATCCTCTCCATCGCTTCTCTTTTTGTGTCTCCCCATCTTTCACTCGCTGGCTGAACACCTGTAATGTCTCCCTTTCTGTTTCCATCCCTCTCTTCCCACTATATCACATCTACTTCTCTCCGGTACCATTCCTCTCCTCTGACATCCCTTCCTCCTCTCTTCTCTCCCTTTCGACTTTCGATCCACCACTCATCCGACCACTCCCTTCATCCCTTTGCTTGTACTTGATTGCACTCACTAAATCAGCATGTCCTTTCACATACAAATCATGGATCCCTCCTGTCCCTCTCTCTGGTCTATACCCATCCCTCCTCTTCCTCTCCTCACCATTCCCTTACCTCTCTACTCTCATTTGTCACTTCCCATGTCTCGATTGGCGCCATTCCTCCATTTGAACCCCTGAGATCTCTCAATCTCAGAATGAGGGAAGTTCTCCCCCTCAAGAGATTTCTAGAAGACTTCGTCTCTTCTCTCGATTCGACGACAGTAGATCTGAGGGAGGACGGGTGCAGGTACGGGGGGCCCTTCTCCCCCCCCCCCCCCCCACTCCACCCCTTCCCCCTCCCCTTCGCTGTGCAGCACAGAGGAAGTAGAAACGACTAATTGGTAGTTGGCATTCGGTGGATTCAATGAATTCCTCGTTTCCTTCCTTCATGCATTCACAAATTATGCTAGTGAGTCTTTTGTTGTGAGAACGTAGATCCGATGAGGAAATGGAACTTCATTCAATTCTCAGAAGGGATTGTAGATTCGTGCATGCAGTGGTGGTAGTTGCGAATGAGAAGACGGGAGAAGTCAACCAGGTCTGCATCCCATCCACTCAAGGAAGGATTGTCAAGAGAGTAATCAGATGATTAAGGCGACTCTTCTTCGTCAATTGGATGCTCGTGAGATGGAAGAGAAGAGTGACGATGAACCTTCTCTCGGACCACCCACGTACCTTCTATTCATTATTACCCCTATCAATATCACTCACGCTTAGCATCCATGCACACTTTTATTCTCCCATTCTGTGTGCTTTCTATTAGAATAGAGTCCATGGACGGACTGCATCTCTTGCTGTCTCCTCTGATCTCTCCTTCTATCATCATCTCGTTTCATTGCAGTGCACTCGAAAACGCGGACATTCTCAGAGCACTGAGAATTCTCGAGGAATCTAAGGAGTACGTTGCATCCACTCCTATTCCAGCCTCTCCCGTCAGTCATTGATCCGTGGATGCCGTACCCCGATCTAAGCTACCGTAACCTGTACCATTCTCATCCACTTATTTTGTATAACAATCTGCAAACTTCGATCCTTCATGAGACTCATAGACAGTTTTACGCAGTGAAACCGGTATTAAATAATTACTGATCTATTTGCGGATTAATTCTAACGTTGTTTTCATTCTCTACTTCTTATTTTGCAAGATAAACATTAATTATTCATCCCTTGTGCATGCATTAAACCACGCAATCCTTTCTCTTCTCTTTCTCTCTTTTCGAATATATAATCTCAATGAAATGTGTTCTCATTTCACATAAATCTCATTCTTCCTCAAATTCTTTCGTCATTCCTCTGTAATGAGTCCCTTCTATCTCACGAGGAACTCACTACTCACTTCAATCCTTTCACCATTTCAGGGACAGACAAAAATAGAGAAGGGACGAAGTCTCCCTAATGGAGACTCACCCAAAAGAAGCAGACTCACTATCATTCCAAGTCCTTTATGAGTACTGTAGGTAGAATGGAATAGACGAAAGAATGGAAGGAGAGACACGTGGAGGAGCATGGACCAGTGGGGAATGGAACTGTCGATGGAATAGATCAATGGTCGATGGGATTATTCAGAAGAGGAGAGGGAGAGAGGAGATCGGATGAGGAAGATAAATCATCCTCCTCTTCCTCCTCCTTATCCATCCTTGTGTTGGTGACTATGGTCGAATCCATGAATCTCTCCTAGAAGACACACATCTCAAAGATCAAAAGAGAGGGAACGGAAGAGGAAGAGGAAGAGTAGAGCAAACCTGTCGTGCTTTGATGAGGTGAGTGAAGAAACTGACGATCTCCCTTCTAAGTTGAGACTGGCACGTCAGATAAATGGGAAGACGGAGGGAGCAAGCAACGACCTGCCATGGAGGAGAGAGAGATCAAAGATCAATGGGACTCACTGTGAGTAGAGAGACGATATCAACGGAGAATAGGTAGAATCCCGGGTGTTGTTCGAGGGAAGACATGTCAATATACTCCCAAATAGTGACAATCTGGAGGGAAGGGAGGAGATGCACTCCCTCTCTCATCACTCACCACATTGAGGATGTTACTCATGAGATAGACACAGACGATGAAGATGAGGGTACGAGTGGCTTCCTTCACTCGATTCTGATCACATCTCATTAGATGACCACACTCTCCCTTCCCCCCTAGTCCTCTCGATGGTCGGTATTCGCAAGGGAGATTCCTCTCCCAGACTGTCCCATCTATTCCCCCTCCCTCCTTTCTCTATGTCATTATTCTCTCTTGTGATTCAGCATCCGAAGGCCTCAAAATTACTCGTGGAAGAGATAAAGAAAAAGTGTTTACGTGTGTCTAAAAGGCAAGGGCGATTCTATGAATACCCCTCCCCCTCCCTTTCCCCCTTCACCCCCCCCCCCCCCCCCCCTCAGACACCCTCGGAATCATTCATCGTTCAAAGAGGAGACGGGAATGGATAATCGACGACTCGATGGAACGATGATGTTGGAAAGTCCATCCACATCTTGCTTTCAATCGGATAGATTGCAGGAATGCTACCACTCAGATTCCCCTCTGTCTCACCTTCCTCTTCTTTCCAGTCTCTTCTAGATGTTCGATGTAGTCTGCCTTCTGTATCACACACACGATTCGTGCATTGAAGAATGCGAGAATGAAGAAGGGAATGTACACTGTGATGATGGTGCGAGCGAAGAATCTGAAGAGAATCAATGAGTGAATGAGGAGACCATCATATCCACTCCTCCCCCCCTGGCATATCCCTTTCCCTCTCAATCACATTCAGTCCAAACAGGCGTGAATAGTCCCAAAACTTTTGGATTCCGCATGACTTGACATAGAAAGCGACTCCCTTCTACCGGGTATTCTAGTGTGTTATGACGTAGCCAAGAGGGAAGAAGACATACCTCCAGATGCTATTGTACACATTGTGTTGCCCGAGAGTAGACAATGTGAGTATGTTCTCTACCATGGTCCCCTCACAGAGCGAATTCCGCGTGATCTGAATACATCCATTTAACAATCAAATCTATCACCAACCCATCCTTTGTACCATTGGGATACAACCCCACGAGTTGCCTCTATAATGTAATTCCCGTTTCTCGTCTATCCTCCCCCAAAAGGACACTTCCCTTTGTGGTGCTCATTCAATTTGTGAATCCCTTCCCTTCCCTCACTGACCTGCAATTCGAATGCCATCGAGAACTTAGTGAGAATGCCCATTCCAACTGCTGCCAGTGCAAGGAAAGGACGACGACGATTGAAACAAGTCGAACTGAGGGGGGAAGGAGTCATTCATCGGTCGAGGGGAGATACAGTACCTTCTAGGATTGACTGTCAGTTGGTATCTCTCGAAGGTGGCAGCTACAATGAGGAAGGATTGGGCAGTCATAGCAATGTGCGAGATTGTGATCATAGGAGTCATGTAGTTGAACCTGAAGAGAGACCTCCCTCTCCCTCTCATTCCATTCTGACCAGGCATTCAAGAGAAGGGGCGACTCTGCCATATCAGCCAGTAGATTGAGAGACATGAGGGGAATGTAGGAGAGGGAGATGAAGATGTCGCATCCCGCCAGTAGACCCAGATAGAGAAGAGGAGAAGAACGGAAGGAGTATCTGAAGACACCCATCTATCTCCTCTATGAGATGAGATCATGTGCTAGAAAGACGCCATTTGATTGTTTAGATGAGGAAGGCGATATCCACCTTTCAGTTAGATAGAGGAGGGAAACTTCAGGTAGTCTACTCTACCATTTCCATTACACTTTAAATGCCTAAGGTAACAAAGTTCAGACACCGTCTACTCTTGAGAAAGACTCGCAGATTATTATGACGAGTCTGTGAAAAAAAAGGAAAGAGGAGAAGGAGGGAGATCGTTCACCTTCGAAGGAGGAGAAAACAGAGGAAAGTGTTTTCGATGATGGAAATGAGAGCAATTGTAGTGCCGATTCCAGTTACAAGGATGAATCTGATGAGAAGGATTGAAAAGAGAAAGAAGGAAATGAGACCTCGGAGTGAGATACTCGGGAGAAGAATACAAGCAGGGATCAGTCGAATCAGAGGGAGATGACATCTGAAATGAAGGAGAAGAGAAGACGACGATAAGTATAGGGAAGGGAAGGGATGAAGGAGGAGAAGGGGAGGACAAGGCGGGAATCAGTGAAAGGAACATGATTATCAGTATGTGTATATAGGAAAGGAATGGATGCATGGAATGAGTTGAAGTGGTTTGGAGAGGAGAAGAAGACGGATACTGGGAAGAGAATAGAATAGGAGTGAGGTTAGTCTACCTTGAGAGGGAGAGGGATCTCACTCCATCTGTAGGTGACAGAAGGGGGAGGGTTCTGCAAAGGGAGAAAGAGGAAGATGGAGGATGAAGGGGAAGTCGAAGGGGAGGAAGGAGGGGTAGTCAAGGGGGAGGTAGGTCAAGAAAGGCTAAAGAGTGGAGAGTAACAATAGATGGAATACTCGATCAAACATCTGCAGACTCGATGCACATGAGTGGGAAGTATCCCGTGAAGGGAGTGGAGATAGTAAAAGGGATTCCGATGAGAATTCTTCCCTTTGTCCACTTCTTGTGTCTAATCAGGAAGGGCTTCTCAATGAGTGAGGAGATACACAATTGTGTCGTAGATTGGAGAAGGAATGGAGAAGGGGGAGGGGCGGGGGGGGGGGGGGGGGAATAGCTTCCACAGCCAATCCAGTGATACAATCGAAGAGAAGACACCTGGGAAGGGCTACTCTCTCAGTCTTTATTCGGACATTCAAAGAAGGAAGTACACGAAAAGGAGCGGAAAAGTAAAGAAGATTGGGTTAGGTCGTAGATGAGAAGAGAAGAGTGGTCACAGGGAGAAGGAATGGATAAGGAGAGGAGGACATGAATAAGCAGACTTACTTGTTTACTCTAATTGATGATCTGCCATGAATAAAAGTGATGAAAGAGGAACGATATGAGAGGAGCAGAAGAGAAGGGAGGGGGGAGGGAGATCGGATAACAAAGTTGCAATCCAATGCTCGAGATTCTACCGAGACTCCACGGAGAAGAAGAGATGAGAACTCCTCTCCTTCATTCAATTCATCTACTTCCGACTCTTTCCTCTTAATAACAAGTTGAATGGAGGACGGATTAGAAATCATTCGAATAAACAGAATGGATTGGAATGGATACCGAAGAATTTGTCAACAGAAGTGCGTAGGAAAGTTCTCAAATTTTTGAAAAAGCTGGTAGTTTAGCCGAGAAGGAAAATGGGAGAAGGAAAGTGTGAGAATGAGAATGGAATCTGGGAGTAGAGAAAAGAGAATAACAGATGATGGAATGGAGATAACGACTGACTCTTCCATCCCCCAATTGACTCAGCCTCCCATTTATCTATGCAAACATTAGAGAAACAAGGGAATCATAAATGTGAACTGTCGTTGAAGAGAATCGAGAACAAACGAGAGACAATTAGAAGCTCATCCTTTTTTTCTTTTCGAATCCTTTTTTCTAACGAGTAATCAACAGAATTCGCAGTCTATGAGAAGAGGATATCAATCATCACTCATTCTCTCAATCAAGATTCGAGACATTCAGAATTCGAAGCTGTGAGGGAGGAGAGAGACTGGTTAAGGACATAACGGAATGGAATCAGCGCATTAGATGAATGATCGAAGCAAAGGAAATGATGTAGTGAAGTGTCTCAATTGACTCGTAAGATTAATGAGATCATGGTGAAACGAAGAAAGAAAAGTGATGGAAGGGGAAGGAAAAAGACTCGTAAATCTCTAAGACTGAGGATGAGTTTGGCCTGTTGGAGTACATCCAACATCTCATGAAAATAATTCGAAAAATATAATATAAGTTCAATTACTTGCACTGTAATTACACTTTGATAAATTGAGATAAGATCGGAAGATCCAGAATATCTTCGTTTTCACGGAAGAGCAATATCTCATGGAAGAGGAGGAAGATAGCATCGCAGATTTTTTTTGAGTTTTGTGCCCTATGGAAGCTGCTGAAACAATCGAAGATCGAATCTATCATATCTAACTTTAATTTTTAAGAGTTTAGAGTATCTCTCTGGTTGTCGATGCCAATTTTTTTCACGAAAGGTCGCAGAACACACGCAATCAGTCAATTAATAGTTGCATTTGAAATTACCGGGACGAATCAGCCTTTATGAGGTGCAGTGTGGCAAAACCTATCGTACTCCCGAAACTCCCATTTTTCAGAATTCAGAATGCATTGAGCTACAAGCAATTGGCAATTTCCCAATGGTGCCTGGATCGCAGGTGACAGTTAGGGCCCACTCATTCCTCGTTGATCGGTCTGGTAAGCTGCTCCCGATGGCCCCTTTATGGCGTCCTTCTGTGACGACAGTGTAACTGTTGGAGTGGTTGAGTGTGGAAGTCTCCTCTTCCCTCCTGCAAGCTGTTTCTCACTCGGTCTCTCTCAGGGTCTGTTTGCATTCAAATGTAAAGTGAATTGAGTGTGATAAGGGCTTCAAAGTGAGGACTATCGGAGAGAGGAAGAGGGCAGATCATTCCTCCTCCTCAGACTATCATCCATTCTCGAAGACTCTTCTCTCGCTCTTCGATGGAACTGATTCGTAGTAGATAGAGTAGGATGTCGCAGGTGTTCCTCCCTTCTTCCTTCGTACTCCCTTCAGTAGTTTTGTCTCTTCTTCTTCCCTTCTTCGTTCCTCCATCTGTTCCTCTTCTTCTTACTCATCTTCATCATACAAATGCCCTCATTCGGGGGAAGAACAGGACGGGAAGACTCCTTCTCCACTCTGCTCGTAGCCAGTCTCACTTCTATTTGAACAAGACTCGGAAGCTTCCGAGTCTCGCTCTTGTTTACTAATTATCTCGTACCTCGGATAGACACCTCTCTATGGGTTGTCCTTTCCCTCTGTAGTCCCTTTCCATTCCCCTCCTCTCGATTCAAATCGCAATGGCTTGATGGGATGATTCCATTGGCCCTCTTATCATTCCACACTCTTCTTCACCTTTGCTAGTATGAATTACAACCACCTTCTCCTGTCATTCACTTGTATATCAAGAACGTCCACCCCCCCCCCCCCTTATAAACTATTTCACAATGATTTCCGCATCTCCTCACTGGCCTTTCCCCTAAATCTTCCTTGTGATTAGAGGGAATCTGCCTTCAATCCAAAAATTATTTCCTAGGTTAGAACAACCTGCAACTTCTTGTCAAACGAAGTGTTTGTATAGAGAAAGTGGTGATATGTGTGGATGGTCACAAACCGACTGAACTGTAGTACTTGCGTGTCTCTCCCGAATGAGTGCCACTACCTCTCCCCTCCCCTTCTTCATTCTAATCACTTCCCCACACTTCACTCCTTCTGCAAGTCAATTGGCACCCTAATCTAGTCGATGATCTTGCACCACTACCAAATCCCTGTGATGGATACAGTATCCTCTTGATTGTCTCCCCTTGGCCTACTGTGACTCACTTCCCCCGGGATACACACGCTTCTTCTCTAGGGGTGACATAAGGTAGATTTGGCATGGATCAAACAGAAGGGAGATTACTCCTCTTTCCCTTCTCCGTCTCTTCCCTCGCACATTTGTCCTTTGTCGATCGTGTTGAACTACAGTTCAATCTCCACCTTTTCCAGGCCCCATTCCATCCATTTATCGACTCATCTTAATCGCCTTTTCACTCAATCATCAGATTACGATTGATTTTCAGATGAAACCTCTATTGATCTTCGTATTGTTATCATGTGTGTATCTAACTTCATCAAAGAGTACATCTCTTCGAGTTCGCCCCGAGGTACTCTTCCCCCCATATGCAATGGAATGGTTGGGTTCAGCCCGAGTCAGTTCCCAGTCTTCCCCATATAAGTCGAAGTGAGAAGTGGAGGATGATCAGAGAATCGGGACAAGATCCCACTCAAAGAAGAAGAGCCAGCAAGGGAGAGAGGACTGAAAGAGGTGAATCTCCCCCCCCTCCCCCCCTCCTCATCTCCTTCTCTCTCAGCTCGTCGTCTTGCTCCATGGCGTCGTACTCGTCCCTTGGATGCTAATCTTCCTCGTCCTCTTCGTCCTCCTCGTGCTCTCTCCATTGGCCATTGCCCCAAGAAGTTCGATGCCGTCACCCGAGGTATTCACACTTTCACTGCTCAGCTTAGCTTGTACAATTGCGGCTGTTTGAAATATGTGCTCTTTGAAGTGAGTATTGTAAGTTATATTGTGCAATGGAAATGCTTCGTATCCGTATCCCTCCCTTCTTCTAAGGAGTACTCACTCTGTTCTCATCTCATATCCGAGTGTCGCCTTTCCTTTGTCTCTGTTTGATCGACGTGTGCGGTCAAAGAGCACAAGGAGTAACGGGAGGAACGAAGGAGAGAGAGAAGGAGGGGGAGAGGGGGAAGGGGGAGAGGGGGAGAGGCCTCTTGCTGCCCTCCCTCCCCCCGGGGGAAGGGGGGAGAGGG
This sequence comes from Pristionchus mayeri, assembly GCA_036245805.1. NCBI lineage: Eukaryota > Metazoa > Nematoda > Chromadorea > Rhabditida > Neodiplogasteridae > Pristionchus > Pristionchus mayeri. The sequence goes on from BTRK01000006.1 coordinate 27,498,462, forward strand.
CAGCTTATTCGAAGGAGGTGCCAATCATTCAATCATCTAATCATGTGAAAAGAACTAGGTCATTCCCCTGTTGTAGACCCTCTGTGGTAGTGAACTGACAATGAGATATATGAATGAGACATTGATTGGCAGCTTCGAATGGTCGTACTTATCTCTTCGCGGGGGATCGAGTGTACCAGAGTTGGATGGAGGATGGACTGAATCAGAAGGTGACCCTCTCCCTATCTCTTGATTCCTTCATCCTTCTCTCTACAGGCTTCCTTCTCGATAGTGGAGATGTTCAGTGGAGGCCCTTCTCGAGTCTCAGCTGTCTCTACCAATTCTCGATCGGGAGTCACTACTCTCTACTACGGGAGAAACTCGTACCGATTCAGATGGAACGAAGACGCCCACAGATTTCATGTTTGCCTCTTCCTTTCTTTTGGATTGACGATGAGAATGAACGAGTGGATGAGCACGGAAAGAATCACGAGGAAACAGATAGAATTCATGAATCGAAGAGGGGGAGGAATTAAAGGGACAAATTGCAGATAGCGAGAAATTCTCCTAAGCAGCTGAACAATAACATCACGGTGACTCCCTCTTCTGCATTCGAATGGGATGGACACCAAGTGTTGCTGGATGTGAGTCCCCCATGACACAACCACTTACGAGTGACGAATGAGACTCCTGTTAACGAGTCGAGAGACTCAGAAAGAGATAGATAGAGATAGCAGAAAGAGAACCATTGTGACTGATGCAATCATTTAAAATAGAAATAATGTACAAATATGTACGGGTATAAATGCAAGTGTGGAGATGGTACCTAATTGATTGCAGGGTCCAGTGTTCATAACGTACGACGCCTATTGGAACATCGAGACATTCAAGTCAGAGACACTCACGTACTTCCCTGGAATTCCACGAGATGTAGTGGGGGTGATACTCGATAAGGGCAACACTGTCTTCTTCTACACCAAGAGGAACACCATCCAGGTAGACCAGAAATACTTTTTGTCCTATCATCCATCTACATCATTGGAGCCATCAAATTAGTTTAGAGGCTTGAAGAAGAAGTATCATCAAAATTGACTCTAAAATCAGACAAGACAGTTTTAAGACTCTCCAAAATGTCACGGGAATCACCAAAACCGAATTTTCAAAACTTTTATTTGAAGCAAGTTACTGTGCTAGTTGGTTGACTGCCAAGTGACCCTGAAGGTCAGGCAACGAGCGAGAAAACATGCGAATTAAAGAGACAGGAATTTTCGAGCACAATTTGAGAGTCAAATATATTTATCGTAGATCAGTCATCGAATATTTGCAATAAATGAGGAATAGACAGGGAATGAGAAGATGAATGAATGAATAGAGATCTCCCCAGAAGGAAGAGTACCAATGAATAGAGTTCTCTTATTGGAATCTTATTGGAATGAATTGCATCATTTTCATATATGTTTCACGAGCACTATATATATGATCTATATAGTGCATGTGAAACATATATGAAAATGAATCAATTCATTGCAATAAGGTTCCAATAAGAGAACTCTACCAATGAATTGAAGGTGTACGACCGAGTGAAGCACAAGATGAGTGCTGAATTCCCCATTGGAGTGAGTGACTACGCCGGATGCTTCGTGTAGAATGGACACTCTATCGAGAACCATTCTAAGTAAGGAATAGGCACAGATTAACTCATGAAGCGATAGTTCGTTGTTTTGTTCTCCTCTTCCCTCCACTACGCCATTCTCTCCATTATCTTAGCCGGTGGATTTACACATTACATCTTCCCTCATCCGTCACCATCTCATCTCTCTCCAATTCTTATCGTTGATTTCACAGTCTGATTCCAAAGGGGCGACTCCCCATCCCCTCTCCTCCCCCTCCCCTCATCGTATCCATTATATCATTATTTCTTTATAATTTCATCCAATTCCTTTTCCATACGTGTTCTTTCTAATTTGTTGACTTCTTTTTCGATAAACTCTTCTCTTCAATCCTTTTGCTTCTCGACCTTGGAACAGCGAAGGCTCATAAACTGTACTCTTTCTCTACTCGTATCCTCTCACAAATAAGAGATCGGCCGATTTCAAATTCAAGGCTATCGCAGCTTCAATTTGGCCAACAATTCGTGTGGCCACGTAGTACTCAAATGATCCCACTTTGTGTCTTCAGCTCGAACACAATTCCTGTCGACTGAAGCAGAAAGAATTGACTGGAATTGTACAACTCCTTTCTCATCGTTTATTCGTTCAGTGGCAGTGCAATCAGAGATGCTTCGGGTCCAGGGAGATCAATAATAATGAAATATACTAATTGATAATCTAGTACATCTTCTTGTGCTTCTTGTAGGGATTGGCGACGTATCCAGACTGGACGGAGTTCGTCTGAGTGGCTACGGCTGTCTGAGAGGAGACTGTCTCCTCCTGCAACAACCATCCATACATTTCGAATACTCTCGTATTCCTTCTCCCGCCCTACCTTCCTTCTACCGTACCCTCTACTACCGTATCTCTTGCTTCTACCGTACTCACAATGGGTGCCTCTTCATGCGCAGCAGCAGCAGGGGCGACGTAGCTCTCCTGGGGGATCTGGGGGGCAGGTTCGGCGACTCTTGGTTGGTAGGCGGGGGCGGGCTGTTCAGGGGCCTGCACGTAGCTCTGTCCTCCATACTGCGCCTGCTGGGGCTGATACGCTTGCTGCGCCTGAGGCTGGTACTGAGGCTGGGGCTGGTACTGGGGTTGAGGCTGGTACTGAGGCTGAGGCTGGTACTGGGGCTGGGCGTACGGCTGCTGGTACTGGGGTTGGGGCTGATATTGGGGCTGGTACTGTTGCTGGTATCCTCCACCCTGAGCAGCACAGGGGTCGCATCCTCCTCCTCCTCCTCCGAAGAGATTGAAGAGGAAAGCAGAAGAGACAGTGAAAAGAGAGAAGAGAACGATGGAGAAATGCATGATGAGTGAAGGAGAGAAGAGGAGGACACCCTTATATACTCAGACTGGTGGGGAGTGGCTAACTCATGCAGCTCACGGCTCCCCCCCCCCCATCCTCCCCCCCCCCCCCCCCCCCCCCCGGTGATCTCCAATCGACTGCTTCCTCCTTCCATCTTCCAGATTGATTCAAAACTTGTCCCTGTGATAGGGAGCAAGGTTGCCTTGGGAATCTTTCATTTCTTTTAATATTCTCGATATTTCCGGTTAATTCATCAAATGATCTTCTTCATTTCTCGGCTCTCAACTAGGGGGAAGCTGATCTTGTAATGATCTCGACTCTTCAGCGAAAAATCACCAAACCGAGAGAGATTAAATCTGCGAAGCAAAAGTGTGCTTACATTTGGCGGAAGTAAGATGCTGATGGAGAAGTGAATGGTCTCAAGGGTTTCTCACTATTTCCCTCCAAATATATTCAGAGAATGTTTAAAGAATGTTGCCAGCGCATAGAATGAGTAAGTGAAATATGTCGTAGGTGGCATTAACCTCAAATGTGACTGTGCAATAATGGCGTGCTTCGAGAAACCGATATTTTGACAGAAATCATAGAAATATAAGGATGGCTCTCATTTAGTGCTGTATTCCCCGGATGACCCCATCAATCCCCTAAAAAAGAATATTGGTCTCATAAAATTTAGTTTCGAATTTAGTTTATTTTAAATTAGTTTTATCTCAAGTTTAGAATGTGTTTTGGTACCGATGGGAGAGACGCATAGAGGAGTGCCTCTTTCTTGGAGAAGGTTGACTCCCGACACGAAAAGCCTTCTCTGTCTCTGGCAGAAACGAGGGAGGAGCGTACACATTGATCTCCACTGGAGAAGAAGGGAAGAGTAAGGGAGATTAGTGCACAGGGAAGGAATTGAGTCTGAAGCAGGCCTGGAGTCAACAGAGGACGATGACTCTCCCCCAGGTTAGTATTTGAATGAGACTCTCAAGGGAGGGAAGAGAGGTTAGAAGAGAAAGGGCCTGCTCTCCCTCCTTCCCTCGCTCTCTCCCTATTCGCGTTCCTTCCGTTTCTTAGTAACGACTCAAGTTTCGATTGCTCTTTCCTCCTCTGATTCTCTTCTCTTCCTGATATCACTCTCATTCACTTCTCGAAACAATGTTGTCATCCTCTAGTGAGTCTCCCCTCCCCCCCCCCCCCCTGGATGGGTCCTTCAATGGCAGGAGAAGGGCTACGACTACGGGGCGGCGATCATTCATTGGTCAGCGGGAGGAGTGATGCTCATCTCTCTCTCTCTCATTCTCCTCGTCGTGGGCAATATGATCTACACGAGTGTAACGGACAAAGTCGTACTCAGAGAGCAGGTGAGAAGAGAGAGAGAGAGAGGGAGACATTCGCACTCCGATTGGTAGAGGGAGGGTGGAGGGGGGAGGATTCCCCCGTGGGAGTCGTCCTGCCATGCACAAATGACACCCAAAACAAGGTGAAGAGTGAGGGAAAGTGGGGGAGAGATGACAGTCACACACTCTCATTCTGAATCACTACCCCTCGTCTCGCACTCTCTCTCCCCTCCTCTCTCTCTCTCTCGGCTGTAAACCACGTCCAGTCATTTTTTCTCTATAAGAATTAGAAAACTTCAATTGAGCTATTCCTGTAATTTTGTGAGACGGTAGGGAAAAGAGAGAGAGTGAAAGGTAACTAGTCATTTCCACCCCATTCATCCCTTCTTCTCACTCTTTTCTCACATTTCTTTGCAGAAACGTCGATGACTCGACAATCTCCTCAACCATCACTCCCTTCACCCTCTTCAGCCTCTGTTCACACTCCATTAAGACCGTACGTTATTTTTGCTTCAATTTCAAATATCTCTTATGGTGTTCTCTCCATCCATTCAACTCAATCATTCATTCTCTTTCTTCATATGAGCCCGGTTGCGTAAGAATCAAACAAAGTCCTAAAGGGTCTGGCACAGCAATTTTTCGAAAAGTTGAGGAAATGGGTTCTCGAGGGTGCTGATCATCGTAGTCAACTTCATTTTGCACCATCTCGACCGATTGATCCAGGCTGCATGTAGGCACCACATACCCTTCCCATCATTACTCAAGAACCGATTGATGAATTGCCGCCAAACTTTCACAAGGCTGACATTAGTTCCTAACTAAAAGATTACTATCAAATTTGCATATTTCCGAAATATGCAAATTAACGAAAATGTGGTTCTCGAATATAAAGAATTAGTAAGGTTAATAAAATACATAGAAAAATGCGTCATATTCTGAGGATCATTTTTCGGGTACATAGTAGGGGAAACAAGATAATCACTTTTTTGCTACGATTAGTTTTCTGATGCATTTTCCAGTCTTTGTCGTGCTGAACGAATGGTAAGTGAGAAATAATAATGAGTTTCACGGCCACCTATACCCTTCTCGTCACTCGCTAAGAGATAATTAGATCTGAGAGTATAGTTGGCAGTGAAACTCAATAACATTTCTCATTATCCGCCCAAATTGCGCGGCGAAGAGTGGAAAATGCATCAGAAAACTAATCGTAGCAAAAAAGTGATTAACTTGTTTCACCTACTATGTACCCGAAAAATAATCCTCAGAATATGACGCATTTTTCTATGTATTTTATTGACCTTACTAATTCTTTATATTCGAGAACCACATTTTCGTTAATTTGCATATTTGGGAAATATGCAAATTTGATAGTAATCTTTTAGTTAGGAACTAATGTCAGCCTTGTGAAAGTTTGGCGGCAATTCATCAATCGGTTCTTGAGTTATGATCGGAAGGGTATGTGGTGCCTACATGCAGCCTGGATCAATCGGTCGAGATGGTGCAAAATGAAGTTGACCACGATGATCAGCACCCTCGAGAACCCCTTTCCTCAAGTTTTCGAAAAATTGCTGTGCCAGACCTTGTTTGATTCTTACGCAACCGGGCTCATATTTCCATTTGAGTGTGTCAATCGACGTTTCCCTGGATGGTTCTTCCACTCCTCTTTCTCCTCCCGGTAAGAAATCTTCCCTCATAATCCATTCTCCTCCCACACTCGAAAGAGAAAGGGAAAAGTGATGCCCATTGAGTAGTAAATCCCTCTGATCTTCCCCTTTCATTCTGATGTATATTCTCTCTCTCTCCTCCCGTGGGTGTTCATCCCAATTCTCCATTCATAATAGGATGCCCAATCCAGATATGCCCTCTCTCTCTTCCTCTTCTCCTATTTCCATCATTGACCCTTCAATTGGAACGAGGAGAGGAATGCCAAGGAGTAGTTCGTGAGTCTCCTCCTTCTCTTTTCGAGCGATCACTTCAATCCAGAATGGGTTTCTTCCGTCGACTTCTCGGTTGTTTCTGGGGAGATCCATCAGAGGATGAGCACTTCCCTTCATCTTCCTACCAGAAGTACGTAGAAAAGCATCCATTACAATTGCTACTTGTGAAATTACGAGGTCGTTATGGAGGTCCTTTATCATTGATCCTTGTCTCGAATGGACGAGTAATCGAGGATATTGCAGTGGGGAGAATGGAGAGGAGGCGCCCATCCACAAGATCGTCGAATTCACTCATGAATTGGTGCCGAATATGGACAGAATCCTGGCTGCTCCCTACTACTGGGGACCCATCGACAGACACAAAGCAGAGGAACTCCTAGAGGATCAACCCGAAGGTAGACCTGATCTCCCCCCCTCACCGGAAGTGATTCCCCATCCCCCCAGTGTCATCAACAGTGAAACCCCTTCCCAACTAGTTTATCAACTCTTTCCATTACTCTCGACTCACCCTTTCCTACACTTGCAAGAAGACAAAATGCAAGAAGCAGAGGTGAAGGTCGATGAAGTCTCAACCAATGGAGCTATTCGGATGAGCCCATAGATCCCTTCTTTATACTCTTTCGTCTCTATTTATGGTGACGCGTCCGCAGTTTTTCGGTAAGAAATGTGAGTGTGTCCGGCGGTCAGAGTCAGATGGAGGCTGGCAAAAGACGCAGGGCAGCGGCGGGGATCGAACTCGCGACCTCAGGATAGCGAGACAAGCAGGCACACCACTCGGCCACGATGACAGTTAGGGAGCTCTCCCACTTTTGCGGTTAAGTAGAGCGGAGCGAGGGTGCGCGCGAGTTCAGCCGGGGGAGGGAGAGCGGGGAGGAAGGAAGGAAAGTTGGCGGGTGCGCGTTGGAAGGGGGGCTGAGGGGAGGTGAGCGAGTGAACGGAGGTGATAGGGCAGAGGGGAAACAACGTTATGAGGGAATGGCGGGTAGCGTATTATCATTTCGAATAAACTAAGTAATCCGAAGGCGAGTGAGAGGGAGAGCGGAGGTGAAATGGATAACGGAGGAGAGAGGGGAGGGGAGGAGAGAGAGGAGGGGAGGTGGGAGAGCGGTGGTGAGATAATCTAATGAGGGAATGATTGACAGCGTATCAATTCGAACAGCTTAGTATTCCGAAGGCAAGTGAGAGGGAGAGCGGAGGTGAAAGGATAACGGAGGATAGAGGGCGGGGAGGAGAGGGGGGGGGGGGGGTGGGAGAGCGGAGGTGAGATAATCTAATGAGGGAATGATTGGCAGCGTATCAATTCGAACAGCTTAGTAATCCGAAGGCAAGTGAGAGGGAGAGCTGGGGTGAAATGGATAACGGAGGAAAGAGAGCGAGGGGAGGTGGGAGAGCGGAGGTGAGATAATCTAATGAGGAAATGATTGGCAGCGTATCAATTCGAACAACTTAGTAATCCGAAGGCAAGTGAGAGGGAGAGCGGAGGTGAAATGGATAACGGAGGAGAGAGAGCGAGGGAAGGTGGGAGAGCGGAGATGAGATAATCTAATGAGGGAATGATTGGCAGCGTATCAATTCGAACAACTTAGTAACCCGAAGGCAAGTAAGAGGGATAGCGGAGGTGAAAAGATAACGGAAGAGAGAGGGCGGGGAAGGTGGGAGAGCGGAGGTGAGATAATCTAATGAGGGAATGATTGGCAGCGTATCAATTCGAACAGCTTAGTAATCCAAAGGCAAGTGAGAGGGATAGCGGAGGTGAGGGGAGGTGAGAGGGTGAATGGACTGGGGAAATAACGTTATGAGGGAATGACGGGTAGCGTATCATTTCGAACAACTTAGTAACCCGAAGGCAAGTGAGGGGGAGAGCGGAGGTGAGAGGATGAACGGACTGAAAAGATTACGCTATGAAGGAATGACTGATGGTGTAATTTCAGAACAACTTAGTCCCGGCTCGCCGCGTAGCGGCGAGCCCTGACTGAACTTAGTTCAAAGGCGAAGCGTCAAAGCGTCGGGGTTACCAGAAGCGTTTGACGGGTTATCTGGTGGTCGAATAAGCTCGGGTGAAAAGATCGTTTTTACGTTATCTGGAGTGAAGGGGAGAAAGTATTTTGAGGTAATAACGGGTACTATTCTGAACAACTTGATTAATGTATTGTTCAGAATTTAAAATCTTTTCACTTGGTCGATTTTGAAGGCGGTACACTTAGTTAACTAGTAGATAATATCTCTCTCTAAGGTACCTTCCTCCTCCGTGATTCTGCCCAACCGGAATACGTCTTCTCAGTCTCCTTCAGAAGATACAAACGAACTTTGCACGCTAGGATTGAACAGGTACACAATGGATTTCACCATTCTAATGCCCATCCGAATACTAGAAACTATACTTCACAGGCAAATGGTTCGTTTGGATTCGACATTCTGGATCAGTCTGTATTCCGAGCACCCACGATCATCAAATTAATTGAGAACTACAAAGACCCAATAAGGTCAGAAATACTTCAGAATCTTCAATATTCGGTAATCATAATTATTTCATTTGTCATTGCAGATGCATGTTTTTCGAGCCTCAGCTCTCCTCTCCTCTTCGACGAGAAAGAGTGTTCACTCTCCAGGTGACTATTCCCATCCACCAATCCCTCCAATCCGTCCCCACTGCAGGAACTCGCCCGTTCAGTGCTTACTTCTCGACTTCGATACAAGGATATCGCAGCCCTTCCCCTCCCTAAAAATATGCTCCATTTCATATCAGAGTATCACTACTCTGTCCCCGTCAGGACAATTCGACCACAGCCAACCCCCAGTCCACCCAGGGTAAGGCATGCGTAACAACATCACCTACTACAGATTTATAACTATTGTTATTAGAAGACATTCTGCATTCAATCTACTATTTATGCCAACAACCAAACACTCATAATGCGCACTCATTTATCACTCAGCTTTAAATTAATCCGTTAGCTCGGATTAATACATTTCCGACTATTCACAGATTGATCCGGTACTGTACAAACTTGCCACTCGGAACGGCATGATAAACAAAAATCAGAGAAAAGCTACACATTGCATGTAATTCCCAAGGAAACTTTCTGTTTAAACAATAAATGGTACATCGATTAGATCAAAACACTGGACTTCCTTCTCGTTCGTATTCATCCTGAAAATAACTTATCTAATTATAAATCGATTGAAATCAATAATGCAGGCGGCATAATAATAAAGTGAATGAGTGCCTTGATCTCAGTCCTATCCGCACTCTTCTCCCCCTCCCTCTCGTCTTCCATCTCCGCCTCTTCCCCTTCTTCTTCTCCTTCCTCTGGCGTCTCTTCCCTTCCATCGTCCATGATCTCCTCTCCCTATCACATTTTAATGCTCAACTTGAATGGATGTATATGCTAATAATAAACTCGATCTAATTCCGACAGCTCACATCGATATTCCTTCCCTTGAGTAGTCCAATCTCGAAAGCAGCTTCACATCCGAGGAAAGTGAGTGCTGAGTACATCGATCTGAGCAATCCCTCTCCGGATGCCCGTAGATCGGGCATCGCCTTCAGAAGGACTTCGTTGCGAGTCGCCTGCAAATTTAAGAGATCCCATTCTCTGCGATGGATTCATCGAATGGATGATCAACCAATGGGAGGGAAGTGACAGCAGACCTTGGCGTATCCACTGATACTCTGCAGTGCCCTATTCCCCGTCTGGATGGTTTTGATGATTGCCACGACCTGCAGAGATGTGATCTCATTAAGCATATATTCAGGATGATACAAGTCACAAGCCTCGACCTGTTGTGTGATGAGAGAGAATGTGGTTTCGTCCTCGAGAAGTGCCATGAATCCACTGCAAGGCACCCATCACACGAATATCGCCGACGGAGAACAATCAAAGACAACAAATGAGACTTCGGTTTGCTGAACAAGCTGAGAAATCGTTTCCCCTCCTTGGCTGCAGTCACTAGCATCGCTTTCGATCGGAGACTTGGAATGCGGATGAAGAGACAAAGAAGACAGAAGGCAGATCCCGATTTACTCCTAAATGGGAATTGAGTGATGAGACTAAGAATGGGATAGAGAAACCATAGAAGGAGGAGGTCATCAGATGACATGTTGTTCCTAGAGGAGATGAGTGTACTGAGAGTGGAGTTGAGAGAGGCGAAGAGAGTCTTGTATATCACTGCGAATGTCTCCCTCAAATACTCATCTCCTTCAATCCAAGGGAAACAAGACCTCACTTGTTGATAGTAGCGAATACATGACCATTCATATCATCAGGGATGAATTTGTCAACTGGAGAAGACACTGAGTCCATCCTGACAAGGACACTCTCTCAACAACACCTTCCCGAAGAGAATTAATAATAATTGCCATGAAATTAAAGAGTTGAGAACATTGAACTGGTCATGTTGAGAGCGGAGAGTGTCTGGGGGTATGAGCAATAGCTCAAAATTTGCTCCAAACTTGAGATATAGCTTGGAAAAAGTTCCTCTGGGCCTTGCTATCAATAGCTACTTATCGCTCTTGAGTTTGTATCTCTCCGATCATTTTAAAAAGTATATCACAAATGGCTTTCCCCAATTGTGATCCTCCCAGATGTCTCACTTGCTTTTCCTCTTCTCAGAATCTCCCACGAGAGCTGTCAATTGTTCAGCCAGTAACCAGAGGATGGCCGATGGCCTCTCCTCCACACCTCGGAACGAGAGATACAATCTGAGAATTACCATCAATCTCCCCCTTCAATGGCCAATCAATGATATACTGACTCGATTAGTTTCCTCACTGAATTCTTGAATGCCGTCCCTTTCTGATTCTTCCCATCCTCAGTAGTCCATTCCCGATCCAGATACTTGAGACACGTCACTCCTTCAATTCATCCCCCTCAATCCCCCCCCCCCCCTCTCCCCTCACCCAGAAATTCGTCAGTAGCGACATCTCTCCCTTCAATCGAATCACAGCATTCTATCACTGCAACAGCACACTCGATGGATGGCACATTCTGAATGACTTCCTTCTCTCTCTCTCCCATACGATACTCTGCCCACCTCGGAGACTCCCTTCAGAAATTCGAGAACCGAAGCCTCCGCATCATCATTCGCGTCCGTTTCTCGCTGCAATGGATGAGGGAGGAGGGACCCATGCCATACTTAGATGGGGCAAGCAGATGCTACTTAGACTATTTCAATTCTTCAAGCTCAACGAGGCTTCATCGGCCAAGCACGACCTCTCGTAGTGGATTCTTCATCACTCACTATCTTCAGTTTATCAGCAGGGACTTTATTTGTTTGCAATCATAAGAAAGTAATATGCAACTCACCAGATTTTTTTCCTATATTTGGTTGCTTAAAGACTCCTTGACCGAGTGCTAACAGTGGGAAGGGGCAGTGTGGGGAGTGACCTACCTGTGAACTGGTCTCCTCGAGAATTCTTTTCTCGGCCGTTTCCATCAGGTTCCTCCTCTTGTTCCCTCGCTTCTCTGTCTCATCTTGGGCGGAATTCACGACTTCCTTCCTATTGAGAAGGGAGAGATGATTGAATGGAGAGATGCTCACCATGTGAATATCTCCGTGAGTAGGGAGAGACTCTTGCTCAGCATCTTCCCCAACGACTCGCTCACTTCCACAGAAACATCCTGCAGACACTGCAATTTGTCATTCCACAAATGATCAGACTATGTTGGAAGAAGGAAGAAATGTGCCCACTTGATTGTCTGGGGGGTTCTTGAAGTAATTGGCAGATACAGTGAGTGAATGAATGAGAGGATGAATGGAGGAAAGAGTAGCCTTCCAAATGGAAGTCGAATCTCCATGGTATTCCATCGGGGGAGCATCCAGGGGAGATCCACGAATCTGATAGACGACTTATTATATCAATAGGGCAAACAAATTAATCCACCTGACACTATTAAAATTATGCTCATAAAGATATAATTGCATATAATATAATCTAGTATATCTAGGCTTTAGAATGGCACGAATAGATGAGTATTCCACGTACACTCCAGGGCACTGCCTTCTTCTCTTTCTTTGGCAGTGTCACCTTCACGATCTTGAGCAGATTATCGAGTAGATACACCGATCGAAACCTCATTCCCAAATTGAGCTGAGATGGGAATATTGACTATGATGAACAGCCTCCCTCATTACCTTCATCATTTGAACCACCGTATTCATCTTGAAAGGAATGAAGATTGTATTAAGAGATGACAATGGCAGTCGTTTCCCCATCCCATCTCTAAATTAATTTTCAGACGAAATCACTGCCACTCCGAATTGCAAGCTGTTCGAGAGAGTGCACGATACTCACACGATTCCACTTTTGACTTCCCCATCAGAGACAGCTTCCTCCTCTTCCTCTTCCCTTCTCCTCTCCTCATCCTCATCCCCTTCTCCTCCCTCCTCCTCTTCTTCATTCCCTCTCTTCTTCTTATTTCTCCCTTTCTTCGTTTCTTTCTTCGAAGCAGCACGCTTCTTTCCCACCTATACATAGTTTGGTTGACGGTTTGCGAATTACTAAATTAGCCAGGCTAACATTCACGTAATTTTTAAAAGTAGGAAAATCAACGCACATAATGTAAGAACAACTAAACCCCTAGGCACTCTAGCATTTAGTGTTTCCTGAACATATGTGAAATACGCATGAAGAAAATGATGCCAACATGTATGAAAAAAATATATTTTCTAATCCCCGTGACCTAAAAAAATTCAAATTCAATTAAGTGAGTAAGTTTAAATCATCTTGGCATCTCGTACCTTCTTCGCGTTCTCATCATACACAACAAGAGTGATATCCTTGACTATCGAGGAAGGAACTCGCACTTCTCCCAATTCTGAAATCACCTTTCACTTCCACTTCTCCCATTCGAACAAGAATTAAAGAATAGTACAACACATGCATTAAATATGCGAAATATACGTTAATAAATAATAAATAATGCACCGAGCTAATCAACTGACTATATCGAGATAAGGAAAGGGTGGCTGTACAGCTGTAGTTTAGCATGAGGAGAACGAAGAGAAGAGAGGACAAACGAACGTTTGATGGTGTGTGTGAGTGCCTTCTCCAAGTCGAAGAGAAGGGAGAATCTCATGGACTTCAGTTTGGAGAGGGATGAGCTATCTTCCTCCTCCCTCTCACAGAACGAATTAAGCAGCTGAAGAAGGAGAATCATCAACTTTCATTTCCTCCTCCTAGTTCCAGCCTTGTCCTATCATAAAAGGAATGTTCAGTAAAAATAGAGGAGAATCCTGCTATAAATTTCTTTTTTTTAATTCGAGGATCATGGTCTCTTCATTCTATGCATTCTCTTACCACACAACTGGTCTAGGATGTGTGGAATGAAGGGACGGCCACTCGAGGATATTGACCTCCCATGCACCGGGTTACCATACATCATCTCTCTTTTCGAAACACTAATAACACCTGATCACATGTGACTAAATTGATCAATATTAATCGAATGGAAAAGGTAAGTGATATTCAATAAACTAACAGTTCTGATCCACTGAATTAGATGGAAGAAGATAATAGAATTGACGAGTAATTTGTCCTTGTCCACATTCCAAATCGGACTCGCTCCACACATGGTGATATTCGCCTCTGATATACCATCACTGACAATCACTTAACCAGAACAATCGATTAGACTGACCAAAAGTGTACAAGAACTGCTGGAAGGAGCTGTTGACTGCTTCTTGAGAGTCCTCATCATTCTTCCATCGACACTTCAGCACCGACAATTCCTGCCAACACAAAACATCTACATTTATTCCAAACATTTTCGTTAGCTTCTCAAACCAATACAAGTAGCTTCCATTCAATTAGAAGGTAATAAGTGCCTCCCTAGGGTGCGATTCTGTACCTGCACATTACGGCGCATCTATACTCCCGAGTCATTAGGACATATTTGGTAAAATGTTTAAAATACTGTATTTTTATATAAGTAGCTCCTTAGGAAGTGATTCAACATTCGCGCACCACGGTGCATATTTTGAGCCTATTTATAGACCGACTGGCCTATCCTATTTAAAAGTGGGTACCATCAGAGTCCGAGATCGTAACATGTACTTTTTGTTCTTCGATAACTGCGAGAATGAGTGTTCCCTCATTGGCTCACCTTGAGTAATCCGAAGAGAGGCACCAACTCAACCAATCTCTCGTGTGAAACTTGCAACCATAGTTTACTCGATTCGTTTACGTACTTCTCAGCTTCCAGAGTTCTAGAGATGCATAAGAGATCATATGAGAAGAATATAAACAAACTGACTGTGAATGGGTATCAGCATCGATTCGTTCATTGAAGAACTCTTCTTTAAATGTCTCTTCGAGAGCCTCAGCCCATTCCAGCTACAAAGCACTATTAATAAAAATTCTTTTAATTAATATATAATTTAATTATGCTTGAAATAGCATCCTAATAAAATGATAACTGACAAAGTTGGCAGATATTTTCCATGAGCTCGATTGGTGCAGCATGAGACGAACCTCGTCGTAGAATGTCCATCTACACGGGTGTATCAGATAAGTATTAATAGATCACGGGTCTTCAGTAGGAATCCAGGAAAATGAGCTGCTTTTTCCACCACAAAAAAGTAATAGTCATGGATTTATTTATATGAAACAGTTTATGGGTATTATTTGTGGATACTAGTATTAATAAGTTTTCTAAATTCCAGAGTCGGTCTCATATTTTCGATTTTTTTCAGAGTATAGATCGTAATTTGATTTAAGTGAGCGGAAGGTACCTGAGAATGGAGGATCCCTTCGTGGCCGCCCCCAGACTATCCAGCAAGAAGTGAATTCGGTCTTCCCGATCCGATCCACTCCTCCAACAAATATTAATCTGATACCACTCAAACAATGACTGGGAGTGGGGTAACTAACTGGTCATCGAGGGAACTCTTGAGTTGCATGACCATGCAGACGATGCCCAGTAATTGATCAGAAGAAGAGAGAGAAGAGAGAAGACGACGAGATGTCTCTTCCAGATCAATCTCAATCGAGAACTGAGAGGAGAGGAAGAATGAGATGAGAGTACCTTCAATGCCTCTTGAGTACTGTCTCTGATGCAGATTGAGATGACTACAGTGAGAATCATCCTGGCTGTCGAGAGGGAAAGAGAGGGAAGCAGAGAGAGAAAGGACTCCTGAGAGAGAGAGAGAACATCCTCCCTTCATACGATGGGCTCTACTACTCACATGAACCATTTTGACGTGATCCTTGATGATAGAGTATTCCCTTTTGATGATGAGTGAGATGCACTCAAGAATGGATGCTGCTTCCCTCTCTGATTTGTCCACGTGGGAGAGCATCGAGGAGAGAGTCTCCTGCAATGGATTTCACCCCTTCACTTCACCCCCTACAAATGAGGGCATTCCTCATTTCTTCCGTTTCCACAAACATAAATAATTGTATGTGGCACGAGTTAGATGTTCTTACCTTTCTCTTCTTCTCCAAACTCCGAAGAAGGGAGGAGTAGAGAAAAAGGGAGAAGTGATTGAGAGCATCCAAAGGAGACCAGAGAAGAGATCGAGAGAGACGGAGGAGAGAAGGAAAGTGGAGAGTACACAACTAAAGAGGATTGAAACGGAACCAAATGGAATTAATCTACTTACTTTGTTCATTTCGAATATCTTTTTGAGTAATTCTTCCAGAGCTCCTTCCTCTCTCGTCTCATCTGTGATCTGTGATCTGGAATGGGAGTACTGTAAGTATGCCCTTCCATTCCCAGATCGACTCACTTCAGTGCACTCCCCACTGCAGTGGGACATCCTTCTATCGACATTAGAGATATACACAGGATAGCATCGAAGATTCGCCACACCTGGCAATAAATGTAAATAGTTATTGCATGTACAACAGATGAGACACTTGGGCGTACCCTAATGGGTTGATTCTCCTCCTCTCCATTCTCGTTCCTCTCAGCATCGGAAGTAAGGGATCGAAGGAAGGGGCCGATGACCTTCCAGCATTTATTCCCTCCAACCACCTTTCGTCTCTCGCATTCAATCAATAGCCACTCTTCGTATGCTACTCGAATAAGTGAATCTTCTGACCACTCAACTGCACGAATCTTCCAATCTTCGCTCCGATGGCAATGGCCACGTCGTCCTTCGTCTTCTTACTACAATCAACTTCAGTCACTCCTTCGCAACTAACAGTTAGATAAGAAGAGTCATTGACAATACCAATAACTAATGGAGAACTAACTTCTTCGTCCCCAAAGTAGGTTGGAAATTAAGTTTGAAGTGTAGTGAGAAGAGGGTCAATACGTGATGGAGAGTCGGTAGGTCATTCGTGTCTAGTCCATCCATTACCAAATTAACAACCTATAACTGTTCCATGACCATACAAATGGACACTCTTCTCTACTTCGATTGCCGCTCTCGCTTCCATTGAATTCATCCTCTTGATGAGTTTGGATCTAATCTGAAATCCTTTCCCATTAGTCCTCTTCCTCTTCCTCTTCTTCTTCTCTTGTACCTCAGCTGCTTCCTCATTCCCCGTCGTCAATAATTTGAGTGCATTGAGAATAGCAAGAGTGAATTCAGTGGGATCTTCCTCCACCGTCGCTTCCGTCAGCAATCTCAGCAAGCTTCTGGCCGCATCGTTCTGACTGACTACATCACCGAAGATCTGCAAAGGACACGGGGATTTCAATTTGAAGGAGAGGGAATACCTCAGGGATAGCCTGGATCAACTCGTCTCGCACACTAGGCTTCCACTTATGGAAGTCCCTATCGAAGACAAGGTCGAATATCGCTTTCGAATCGAAGACACAATCGAGGTATCGAATATGAGAGACAGCGACCATTGCGAGATCACGAGATTCACTCGATTCGCTGCAACCAAGCAATTATATCTATTTAGAGCAGACTGAATTATAATACATTCCCTGACAAAATGTAGAACTCAGAAGTCAAAAATGTAGAAGAAGTCAAATTGAAAAAAAAATCTTACTCCTTTCCCAGTTTCTGCATTTCCTCCATGAGCAGATCGAATGCAGTGTTCTGAGTTTCTCGACAGAGAAGAAGGGCCTTCCACAGAGTATCCTCTTCGCCAGCGCGACTCAACAAGTTCAAAGCTCGTTGTTAATCATAAATGGAAACCCACGATCTCATGGGAGCGAAATAGAGAAGAAGAACGAGTCGACCATCGAGTGAGCTACTGAACTCCTCCATCAACTTACTCCCCTGCAATGCCCGTTAATAGACTAGACAAGAAAAATAGGTAGCAAACCTTTCCATTTGATAGGACAGCGTTGAGATGGTTGACGAAGGCTAGATGATTCATGTGGCGGGCTGTGGAGGGAATAATCCTACAGTATCACCAAGTACTACCTACTGAGGTAGAAGTACTCCTTCCCATTCTCATCCTTTCGCACTACCACTCCGTGATACTCCTTCAGCAATCTTTCGAAAGCGCTACGGCTTTCAATCTGAAAAGTTCAAGGATCAAAACTGATCACGCATATTTAGTCCGTCTAGACAGAAGTTTTTCCTACATTTTTTTTGAAATTTTATTTAACTCGCTTTTTTTCTACCTCGATATAAGTATCGATACATAAACTATGCAGCCAAACTCAGTGAAGATCTACAATTTTTTCGAAGACCTAGCGGGAATCTAACTGCAGTAATTACTGTTGCGAAGACGAATACTACTTTTCGTGCGATTTAATTGCAATACTTTTGATGTCATTTCGCCAAATACTATGGCTCATTACTACATTTTCAAGTAATTATTGTACATCGGTATCTAGTATATCGGTTGCTCGATATTTCTATTCAGCTACACGATATATGAATTGTCATTTATGGATCCCTCTTCTACCTCTTGCCCTTCGTCTTCTGGTGGATGAGCACCTCCTTGAGATCGCTGAGAGAACTGGCGAAGTCCTTCCCGAAGTGACTCTCGACCATCGTCCTTATCTAGAAAACCTACAACAATTTTATTGTGATATAGCATAGAAGAGCATGAAAAAAGCACGATGAATTCGAAGTTCTATTTGCTTTGTGACTCTACATTATTTAACGGCTGAGTTTCCCATATTTTGCCCCACTTTCAACAACATCCATATCCCGCCACCAAACCATCCAGACTGAGACTGAATAAAAGAACGAAGAATCAACTTACTTGTTGCTTTCGTGTCAGGTCTTATATTCTCCTCGTCGGGAAATTCAAAGTCAAAGCTATCGTCGTCGTCCATAATGAGCCGCTGGATATGATTGGGACAAATATGAAAACGAATGAGTCAATATAAGATAAATATGAGATAAATAAAAACAGCAATTTTAAAAACTGATATTTGCCGCGCGGCGGCGCCCTTCTTTTATACTCAGACGAGGGGACAACACGCGTGTGGGACACGGCTCTCGCATTCGATTTCATTTCATTTTTTATATATCAATATTGAGCTCTCCTTTTTGCTTTTCGCCAAAAAAAAGATCGACCTGAATTGCATTATAGTAAAAGATGTCAATTTCTGTTTGTCATCTCTCTTCTTCTGCGCTATGGATTTTTATGGCCGCTATTTTGCTGCTCGTTATTTATACATTTGCATACTTCTCCACGGCTCTTTCAGCTTGTAATCTCTTTGGCGTCATTTTGCATGCTGCAATGCACTGCAAAGTTGCCATTGTACGAAAGAGATAGATCGCGGAGCGGTCGGTTCGCCCCGCCTTCTTTTTACATACTATATTCTCCTCATTCTCTTCTCGGAGGGATATCTCATCCGGATACATCATTCACGTTCTCCATTCATCCTTAGTACAGGTTCGTCAATTATTAATACATCTTCTTGATTAGATCTGGCTTATTCTCCTGTCAATGTTGCACGAACGTTTCAGTGCCCATCCGATCTCTGATTATCCTATACTTTAGTATCCATTCTCACCTTTATACTTTAAGAATGGTATCGGTCGTGCAAAGATCAATAATGCGTCTTCCCGAGAAATATCGATTGCTGCCCGTGATGTTCGGAGCTGTTCTTATTCACGTCTCACTCGGAACCTATCACACATTCGGTGAATCTTTTTTTCAGCCATTATCATTGCACAGATCAATATTCTGTAAACCCTTATTATTTTCTATTTTTTCTTTATCACTCATATTTCGTTTCCAAAAAAACACAACAAAACATTGATGATCCTTGGCTCAGGTAACATGCTACCTTACATGGCTTCATATCTTCGCAATCGGACTGATCCTCATTCGACGCTGGAAGAGATGATTTGGGTACCCACAATGCAAGGTATGAAAGATGAAAACAATGAGACTCTCGTGTTGTTGATCGACGCCGAAAAAACGTAACGAGAAAATTGTGATGGAATGAGCTCACAATAAAACTTGAGTGTGAATTGCACAGGTCATGGACAGGTATTAAGTGGAAATGTGATTGCAGGGTGTTTTCCGTTTGCAATGGTGATGGGGGGAGTTCTCTCCCACTTCCTCGGCCCTCGACTCGCCTGTGCTCTGGGCTGCTATTTAATGTCGTGAGTTGAAAGGGAAAACGAAACGGAAAGGTGATATAGAGAGGGAAACGGGAGGGGAGAGAGAAGTCAGATGATGACAGGGGTCGACACTCTCGGAATTGCTGATAAGAGGGGGAATAGTTGTCTGACGAGGCAGTAGAAGGATTAATCTCACCTGTCGATAATATAGGCCTTCTTTCAATTACAATATCAGATTGAATGAAGTGGACTCCAATAGAAGCGATAAAATGTGTGTCACATATCCCCCCCCCCCCGAAATAAGTAATAGCAATAAATGTTTAGATGCGGAGTGTATCTCTCCTCCTTCACCATCCAACACTCTGTCTCTTCTTTCTTCTTTACATATGGGTTCATGTATGGATTGGGACAAGGAATCGCCTACGTTGTAGCTGTAGCTACTGTAATTAACGTATGTTATCAATCACTACTTAAATGGCGCCAAATTGACAATGTTTTCATTGATTTGTCTATTCCGGAGTTACCTCAACCCTTTCCTTCACGTAGTAAATGTTTGGCGAACACAATTTGTGTAAGGCGACTGATCGGGCAAATGTAGCGGTAAAAAACGAAACAATGATTCGCTTTCAACTGTTCATCAGAATTCACTTTTCATTTCACTGAAATGGGATATGACGCTATTTAGTGTCCATATCGAGTTCATCATCGATTCCTCATCCAATCTTTGTCACTGTTTTGATATTCAACAGACGTAGTGAACTCAAAACAAAGGATTCCCTTTATCCCGATGGAGAACGTCGTGATTCCCCCCTTGCCCTTCCCTCGTCCCTTTCTGTGTCCCTCTGTGGAAGATCGCACTTTCTGTATCTATTTCCAAATCAGAGCCTTGTGTTGAACTTTTTAATACAAAATATTTATGAGTCATAGCACACGCATACAGACACTATTATATTGTCATGTTTATGTTTCCCTTTTATTTGGAATTAAAGGGGATCTTCAAGAATTTTGAAATGCATGCTAGTATATTTCAGTGGGCACCAGATCGAGTTGGTCTCGTATCGGGAATAGTTGCAGCGGGATTCGGTGTTTCTTCATCCATATTTGCTCCAATCCAAGTAATCTCTACATCAACATTTTTGAAATTATTGATATTGTTGAGACTCATCTGGTGAATCCATCCAACTTCGCAACTGGGAAAGATGGTTATTTCAAGGAGTCCGAGTTGCTAGATGTGAGCTGCTTAACCATATGCTAAAACTACTAGTTTACGAGTTAAGTCGGAGAAGGAAGAGCGTTTTAACCCATATTCACGGCATCATTTTCGGAGAATATTTTCATATTTCCAGATTAGACAATATTTTATTTATTTTACACAAATTGATACAATTGTTAAGTAACTACTCATTTGCAGAGAGTTCCAAGCGTATTTCGTACTCTTGGAATGACGTATATGATTATGCAAGGAATCGGACTCATCTTCATCACTGATCCTCGAGACACTGTGAGTTCATCTTTGAAGATCCTCAACTCATTGACAATCAGTTTAATATTATTGTATTGAACTTCTTAAATAGTTCTTAAATAGGTATGTAATTGAAATAAGAGCGTCTCCTAGAATAGTGATCGCTCTCAGAAGGGACATCTCCCATCTATTGATGTATGTGAGGAGAAGATATTAGGGATAGATGTAGGCAGGAGCAGAAGCACATTTGAACTAGGTTATTTGTTCACTGATTGCTGATTGAGGTTCAAGTAGGGATCTTCAATCACTATTTAAGTTATTATTTTAAACCAAAGGATGTAGAGAAGGCACGATTCACCCCGTGTTCTATCGAATAGACATTGATTTAATTCATTCTCATTTAATGTAATATCACGGGTTTTCTGTAAGAACGTAGGAAAATGAGCCCCTTTTGCCACCAGAAAAAAAATCATAGTCATGGATTTCGATGAAACTTAATTTATGCATAATATTGGGGGTCTGGAGAAGGCCTATGCGCTTGGTTTGGCCAAATTCGCTGATTATCGATTTTTTGATCTACCCCATTGGGATACTGTAAATCGGTCAATTTTGAGCTTACAGCGAACTTTTTTTTTGCATTTTACTCGTCTCAGCGAGTTCTACAAAAAGTTCTTCTCTACCCCTTGCCGGAAATTACGTCATCATGTAGTTTTTGGCGAAAAACTAGTTTTGTGACCAACATTATCGATTTTTCTCGAAATTTTTTGCTTATACCCCCTGGCAATATTTCAATAGTGGATTCCCCAGGCACAATCAGGTGGGGTCTATGTTGAACGTTTTCCATATAACGTGCATTTGAATATCGAATACTAAGTAAGTTCCTGGACATAGCCGAATTTTCAGTAGCATAACGGAATCATTCGTCGTGCATCACGGAACCTTCATTTTTTTTTTAGACGTTTTAGCAATTCCATTTACTAAATATGTTTCGTAGGGCTTGACGAGAGCTATCGATTTCACTTTTTAAATTCACAGTAGCACCATTTTAAGCTGAGATATGGTGAAAAAACTAATTTAACAAAAATTCGGCTATGTCCAGGAACTTACTTAGTATTCGATATTCAAATGCACGTTATATGGAAAACGTTCAACATAGACCCCACCTAATTTTGCCTGGGGAATCCACTATTGAAATATTGCCAGGGGGTATAAGCAAAAAATTTCGAGAAAAATCGATAATGTTGGTCACAAAACTAGTTTTTCGCCAAAAACTACATGATGACGTAATTTCCGGCAAGGGGTAGAGAAGAACTTTTTGTAGAACTCGCTGAGACGAGTAAAACGCAAAAAAAAGTTCGCTATAAGATCAAAATTGACCGATTTACATTATCCCAATGGGGTAGATCAAAAAAATCGATAATCAGCGAATTTGGCCAAACCTAGCGCATAGGCCTTCTTCAGACCACCAATAGTATGCATAAACTAAGTTTCATCGAAATCCATGACTATGATTTTTTTCTGGTGGCAGACGTATCTGCATTCTTACAGAAGACCCGTGATATGATATCCGATGTGCTCATTCCACTGTAGCCTCCATCCCCGTCCCTATCCTCCCTACTCAATTGTTTCCTCTCTCCCTCAACTCGTCGTCCTTCTTCTTTCTCATCCGTCCGTTACTCATCACTTCGCAATCACGACGATGACGTCATTCCCCTCACGGTAATCAATCAATCGATAATGGATGTTGTGTCTGTGTCGTTGACCTCCCGCTGTCTGACCCCTCCCTTCACTCCTGCACTCGCCTTTCTTTGCGCACTTGGACTCGCTTTGGTGCTTCTTACTCGGTTCTTAGTTGCTCAGTTGGTGATGGGTGGTGTGGTGCACTTCCTCAGTTCTTTTAACTACTGTGGGTTATTAAATGAATTGCAGTCAAAGATCCGCCATCGATCCATCTCACGAGGATCGTCAGTTGAAGGGGAAGAGAATGAGGAGAGAGGAAGGAGTGACAGTGAGAGTAGCAATGATGGAGAGGATAAGAAGTATGGTAGAAGGATGGGATACTGTAGGATTGAATGATGATGATATGTAGATCGATGAATCCTCGTGAAGTCCTTTCTTCCTCTACTTTCTACTTCCTCTTCTGTGCTCTCTTCTGCTGTTCCTTCTACGCGAACACCTTCTACAATCTGTACAAGGTGATGGATTGGGTGATTCCCCCTGAGGGTATCTTCTCTCTTCCCTTGCAGACATTCGCGGAGACGTTCATCGACGACGACATCTTCCTTGCATGGGCATTCTCCCTCGGGTCGATGGCCAATGCTGCTGCCAGGATTGGATGGGGACAACTCACAGACAAGACCAGTTTCCAGGTGAGGGAGGGGGAGGGAGAGACTGAGAGAGGGGGTCGTTGAGACGGCGTTGTCGTTGGCATGTTGTCTGGCGTCGTTCCTTCTGCTGACGATGCCGATGACTCCCCTGGGAGGGAAAACCTTCTTCCTCACTTGGCTCATCCTTCTTTTCACATGGTCAGTTGATATCTCCATTCCTCTGTCATTTGTCCCTTTTCTTTATCTCGATCAGTTGACTCTTCCCCCTTTGAGTATGGCAGCTACTCACGCTCTCTTCATCACTGCGACTGTTCGATGCTTCGGAGTGAAGTACAAGGCGACGAACTACGGATTGTGTGTCCTGTCCACCGTGAGAAGAATCACTTGACTCATTCTACCGCACTAGTCACGAGTTTATTACTAGGGCGAATTAGAATTGACTAGATAAAAAGCGAAATAGCATCTTTTAATATTTTGCCAGTATAATCAATATAGTTCTGACATGGAGATAGAATAGGGGAAGATGGTGTAGTACTCGATAAGGTAATTTGAATGAGATGGCCGATCATATTTGCACAATGTAATGGTATTCGATCAGACGTTGTCGGGTGTAGCCCTCTCCCTGCTCGCCCAATACCAACTGCACTTCTTGGGATATAATTGGCTCTTCCTCATCACTTCCGTCTTTCCCTTCATTGGTCAGTTCAAATTATCTCCATTGGCAGTGTTCGAACCCCCGAAAATATGTTAAAGCAAATTAAATTTACAGCTTTCGGTCTGTCCACGACAATTCAAATTACTCCCCAAGGGCATCGTATCTCTAACTAATTAATCTACCGCATCTAACAATTACCACTGCTCCCCATCAGGTCAAACTCATTGCTCTCTTGCCTTTACATTTACTATTTATTAATGCATCTATCAATTTTCACTCAAGGCATCTTTGTATATTGAAATGGAAGATCTAGTTTCTCCCGGTTAGTCCATTCCTATATCCCAGTCATTTATCTAGTTATCTCTTCCATTCCAAGTGTTATTGTGATTCCATTCTTATGAGCTTTAGACATGAAATTTCCATCACATTGAATTCAATGTTACCAAAGAATCATGTTGTTATCTGATGATAAATTATGAAGTTTCTTGGAGCAACTTGTGAATGCACTCGATAATTAATCTATGTCTTCACTCCCTTCCATTTTTGATGATTCCATCTGAGTAGTAAGTAGTCTTTCTCTCTCCACTTGAATTGTCCTCCACTGTCTGGAGTGTTTACCACGAGCACTCCGATATCATCTCTATTGCCCCTTCCTCCTTTTCATCCCTCGCCCCTGTTTAGGCTCTAATTCACAACAGTCGTCGAATAGTTCCCATCCATTTCGAGATTGGTCATTTATTTAATATTAAACTATTTTGATCCCTGGTCTGTTCATATGATGCTGCTCTCTCTTTCTCTTCTCTCCTTTTCATCCTTCTAACTCATGCAAATCTGCGGACACAAACTATCCAACTTGGTTTCTACTTGTGTCTTCTTCATTTCATCTCATCTCATTCATTTAATAATTACCCGTTCCTTAATCTGATTTTATAAATGGTAAATCTGTGGTTGAGAATGTCTTCTTCATCGATGAAAGATGAAGGGAAGGACGAATTGGGCCCACTCCATCCCATACCTGCGAAGAGAGTGAAGAACATGGATGAGTTCATCACTTTCGGATGGTTTCTCCTTCCAAGAGTATCCCTCTCTCTCTCTTCTCCTTCAGGTACACTGTGATGATTCTGATAGTAGCTGAATTCCTGTGTCTCTCCACTCTCTCCAACATGGTCTACATGGTGTTCTCAGGCTAGTCCCTCCCCTCCTTCCTCTTCATCTTCCTTCGTCCATCTCCTCTCTCTCTTGAGGCGCGAATCCGACCGTGAACGGATGTGGAGAAGTCCTGTTCATCGAGAACAACTGCGATCGACTGAAGGCATTGATGAACACTGGATGCAAACCCAATCTCACCTATCAATTCTATTCTGTGAATGTGGAGGTTCCTTCCTCTTCCTCCCCCTCTCTCTCTCCCTCCCTTTCAGTTCTCGTATCTGTGCGAGGAAGGGAAAGTGATCAAGAACAGCATCTCCCTCCAGATGGCAGCTGTTCTAGTAGGGGCGTGCGTATTCGGGCAGAGTTCAGATCACTTCGGGAGAAGACTCGTCAGTCCTCCCCCCCCCCTCTCCCCCTCTCCCCCCTCTCCCTCCTCCTCTCCCTCCTCCTCTCCCTCTCTCTCAGGTGCTCATAATCGGTCTCCTCGGGAGTGCTCTCTTCTCCTTCTTCACTGCTCTCTCTCCCAATCTCCTCTGGTTCAATGTATTCCGAGTGCTCGCCGGCCTCTTCACTGGGGGAATTTCAGTGTCTGTTTCACTCTTTCAATTCAATTGTTTATCCTGCAGGGTGTGACCAGAGAAAAGGAAGTTGCTTCTTCTGTAGTTTGTTGTCGATGTCTTAGATTGGGGGATTGGACCTGGAGGCGACAGGCAGCATTTATTCTTCCCATTAAATCACCCTGAATGTTCCTCAAAGGAAAGGTTGCAGTGTACAAGGAGTGTATCTGGTGGAGAATGTTCCTCGCAAGCAACGCATGCTCATCAACACCATCATAACATGGTCAGCCTCACCACCTCCCCCCCTCTCCCATCTCTCTCTCCTTCAGGTCTCCCAACTTCATCATCTACCCCATCATCGCCTACTACTCGTACACGTGGAGGAATCTGGCGTACGCATCAACAGTCATCAACGTGATAGGAGTGATTGCGATAGTGTGAGTGAAGAGAGAGAGGAAGGGAGAAGGAGACACTCAGGTTCTGCTACGAGAGTCCTCGATTCCTCATCCAGAAGGGAAAGATCGACGAGGCTCGCGAGTGAGTCATCGGCACTACGTCGGATGAGAAATATGACGTCATGCCGCCTTTGATATATAAAAGGCGGCATGACGTCATAGTTCTCATCCGACCTTTTGCCGAGTCATCTTACCAAACTTTCATCCTATGCCCTCCAATCAACATTGACTCGTGTGTTGCCCTCGTCAGAGTTCTCGCCTCAATTCGACGTCGAAACGGAGATTCGTGTGAAATTCGCGCCTCTGAAATAGAGGAGATGCTCATTCACGAGCAGGATGTAAGAGAAAGGAAGAGGAGAACTCTCATGGAATGACTTCCTTCTCTCAGCAATACGAGAGGATTCACAGTCGAACGAAGAAGCACACCTTCGTGGACATTCTCAACACGTGCAAGATGCTGAAATGGACTTCGACTCTCTGTTTCGGACTGTGAGTCATTCGATGGAAGAGGGGAAATGAAGAGTAGGGATGGAATCGAGGGACGATCTCGCACACTTCGCATCCCAAGGAGAGGCACAAATGCCAAATATTTTGGAAAAATTTATTGCGAATTAATTATTGTTATGCGCAAGACTCTTGATATTGTGTGATGCACATAAGCTCTGGCTTATAATATTCTTTACAATGCTCCTCCTTTTGATGATCCTCCTACCACCGAGGAGTGGATGGATGGGAAATTCGTGAAAACATGACAGGGAAGAGAACCTTGATCTAAGTTTGATTGCTACTGATCTAAGTTTGATTGCTTGGGTACAGTATTTTTTATAACCTTACAGTATTTTGTGAGACCACCAGAGGAGAGGATAATTAGAGGGGAAGGAAGATTCTTTTGCGAGGGGCAAGAATATTGCATCGAGAACGAGAAGATATCGGATAGTATCAAAAGATAATTAATTATCCTAAGCAAATGTTAGAATTTTTGCAAAGTATCCACTAATTGACTGTTGATAGAATCGTGACTTCTCTCGTCAATTATGGAATTCTGTTCAATATGGAGAATCTATCTGGATCTCTCTATCTCAACAACATCTTCTTTGGTGTACGTTTCTATTCAACGCACTTAAAGAAAGCGAGATTCCTTATTTGGTAGTTTTCAGATAATTCGATGGGCGATGAACATTTCCGTCGGAATTCTCGACTATTTCATCGAAAAAATGGGAAGAAAAATGCTAAATTCGATGGCTGAGATATTCAATATCTGCTGCCTCCTTCTGATCTCATTCCTCTTCTACTACAGTCAGTGGATGCCATCTCTTTAGAGGGGGACCCCCTCTCTCCCTCTCTCTCTCTCTCTCTCTCAGATCTATCGACGGAGTACTCTTCCCTCATTCGAATCTCCTCCATCTCAGCAACTGCAATGTGTGCACAGGTGAGAATCTTCCATCTGATCGATCGAAGATCGAATCAGTTATTAAACACCCCAAATTCCATTCCACTTATGAAATAGACGAAACTAAGGACTGTAGTAGGATATGTTGGAGAATTGTTGCGTGAAGTGGCAGTTCGAGTCTCCTTCTTGTTCTTTGTGATAGGAAGGGAGAGGGGGTGGGGGGTGGGAAGGGAGTGCACTGTAGAATCGTGGGAGATGGAGAAGGCCTCATCAACTATTTTCCATCCCATTCTTCCTCCTTCACTCCTTCTCTTCAGGTCTACATTGCTAAGTTCATGACAGCGACGGAGCTCTATCCAACTTCAGTCCGCAATCTGGGTTGTTCTGCCCTCTCGATGAGTTCCCGAATAGGGACGATCCTCGGCCCTCCTCTCTTCTATCTGGTATGTCTCTTCTCTCCTTCCTTCTACAACCTCTCCCTTGAGGGAGATCTCCATTCCTCCTATCCATACCTCGCTCTTTCTCTTCTCGTTCTCATCGATTTCCTCGCCTTCTCATTCAATCTTCCCGAGACGAAAGGAATGCTGCTGGAGAATCATCTTCCACCCAGAGACAAGAGGAAGATGTCAATCATCGACAGAAGAACTTCAGTCGTCGAGTAGTCTAGACGATCCCTCCATCTTACTCCCTTCCTTCTCCTCCTTCACCCTTATTCATTCCCATCAATATACATTCCCGCCCTCTTCCTGTGATAAACTCCTTCTGTTCTCTTCCTCTGAATGTATTCCCTTCTCCACATGGCATCTCTCCCCTCCTCTCCCCCCTCCTCCTCCTCCCCCCCTCCTCCCCCTACCCCCCCCCCCTCCCCCCTCTCCTTCCATCAGTCTTAGCAGCCCATCCCTCCACTCCCAAATGCATTCTTGTGCTACAGTGCAATGCATTGGAGATTCGTTCGTCTCATCTTGCTTGATCCTCCCTTTCCTTCTCTTCTCATTCCCTACCCCTTTCATTCTCCTTCTCCCTTCCCCTCTGTTGATCAGTCCTCTCTCTCCAATCACAAATCATGCCTCGGGGGAGTCTCTCCAGACTCTCCCTTCTCTCCTTATTCATTTCCTACTCCACTGCACTTCCGACAGAATGCGAGGTTAGTCGCAGTCAACACAATCAGCATCTCTCATATCCCCAATCATCGTCATTCAATCTTTCTTCTAAACCTTCATTCTCCTGCCAACTAATTTCATGCTGGTTATTTGTCGTTTGATAATTACAATAAGAACCACATGGAGCATTGAAATATAATGGTAGATTCTGAATATTCCCTCGTTGTTTCTTCTGAGATGAAGGGTTCCTTCCACTCTTCTTTATCTCTCTTCCCCACTCAATTCATTCCTGCCCTTCACCACTGGTCAATTAGCTAATTAGTCTTATCACCTCTTTCTCTCCTCCAGTGTAAGACTGAGAGAGGTGCCATAGTGTTGATTTAGTTGCCTCTTTTCCTCTGTCCAATCAGTCAGTTGTCAGGGGGAATCACTCAGATTAACACCCGAGCGAAAATCGGTCACTAAATGAATGAACCTTAAGAGGGATTAGTTCGCCAAAAGGGCAAATAGCTAAGGAATGATAGGATGAGTTGAGAGTTGTCTCCATAGATGGAAGTGAATCTCAGGGGCGGGCAGATGGAGGGGACTGTCACAAGTCCCTCTACAGATACTACTATGACCCTGCCAGTGGAGACTGCCAGAGATTCATCTACACGTGAGTTTCGAGGGAGAAGGAGGAAGAGAGAGAGATATTCAGAGGATGTGGAGGCAACTCCAATCGATTCATCCGTCGTTCTCACTGTAGAGAGAAGTGTCTGGAAGGGAGAATTCCCCCCAATCAACAGAAGGAGCAGACAATCAACACTCAAGAGACACTCATACGTACGTTACTCCTCAATGTTGGGATTTAGAGGAATGAGGAATGATAATCTGTCAGCGATGTCTTCTTCTGACTCGATGGTTCGCCCTCCCCTGAGTACTTCTCACTCTGTACAACCTGCCTCCGATGACTCCTCTCCTCCTCCTGGTAGGTCATTCAACCCACAAGAAAGAGAGGAATAGTTCGTCTCTCAGTTCCTCAGTGTTCGGGATGCGATCCCCTCTTCGGTCTCTGTCTCCCAGATGGTGCATGCGGGTGCAGGAAGGGATACAAGAAAGCAGGACGGATATGCATTGGTACGCCCACTCACCATTCAATATATCGTTGATTGGCCAACTCTTGCCTCTCTCGATCGTCCTTCCCTTCAGATCTGGACGAGTGCGAGTTGTCAGGAGTCTGTCCTGATACAGCCACTTGCATCAACACCCTCGGAGGATTCCACTGCAATTGTGGCCCCGACACTAAGTGAGACACACTCAATCATTCATTGAATGATCTTTGATCTTTCTCAGATGTAATCCTAAACTGGATCCATACGAGCATCTGACTCCTCCTCCTCCTCCTTCGACCAATGCTCCCTTCATCTACACTCCTCCTTCTAATCCCATTCCTACCACTGATATCCCTCCATTGGGTGAGTCAGACTTCACGCTATTATCGACATCTTGAAAATACTAATTCTGAATATTAAGATGAATCATCGTGTGCAGAACCATTCGATATGAAGATCAACGAGAATTGTGGAGTGATGCTCCCGAGGTCAATCGATCGATAGATCGATCCCCATCAATGATCTACCTCTCAGATTCTACTACGAATCAATCTCTAAGGAATGTCGTGCAGTTCTGTATGGAGGATGTAAACTAACCTCCTCGAATGTGTTCACATCGAGAAAGGTTTCCCCCTTTCTCCTCCCTCTCCCACCTCTTTCCATTCAGGATTGCGAAGTACTCTGCATCAAAAAGATATTCAAATCCCGAGTTTCTTCTACCTCTACTCCCGACGAAAATTCGATCTCATCTCACCTCCCTTACTCATCCCCTTCCTCTCCCTCCTTCACTCCTCCACCCTCGACAACTCGATTCCCTCCTCTCCCATGGGAAGTTTCTTCCACCACAACCTCCCCCGATCCGTTTGGACTTCTTTCTCGAGTTCGATCAACGACTCCCTCTACAACGACCACTGATTTACCCCAATCTGCCCCTTCGATCCCCTCTTTCCCCTCAGAGGGAAGAGTGGATCTTCCTCAATCAGCCCCTTCTCTTTCTTCGATGGGATCAGAAGAGAGAGTGGATGATACTCTTCTTCCCTCCACTCCTTCCACTTGCCTTCTTCCCTTCGATGAATCACAGAGAGAAGAGTGCATATCATCCACTTGGATAGAGAGATTCTACTACGATGGACACGAGAAGGCGAGTAGAGTGAGGAGATGAAGGAGAGAAAGATACATCTATTCTCAGTCTTCATTCCTCCAATTGCAGTCTTGCGTCGCCTTCTGGTTCGATTCCTCGTGTGGAGAGAAAGAGAAAGAAGGAGAGGGCAAGAACCAATTCAAGACAGAGGAAGAATGCAAGAGATGCATCAATGGATTCGATCCCCAGAGTGAGGGAGAAGGGAAGGAAGGAGAAGAGGGAGGAATTGCAGAGGATCTCATCGAGATAACTCCTCCTCTCTCCATATCACTCAAGGAGAAGAACCATTTCACTACTCACTCACCCATTCACGAAGGAGAGAAGGAAGAGGAAGAAGTGATGGAAGAGGAGGAAGAGGAGGAAGACACTCACAGAGAGGAGGTAGTCTCGTTAGATGAAGGGAGTGCCATTTGGATGATGTTGAGATTGTCCATCCAACCTCCTCAATTGCACCTACTCATTCTCCCATTGAAGAAAGGAAAGAAGAGGAAGTGAATGAGGAGGAAGAGAAGAAGAAGGTACGAGGAGGAAGAAATTGAGAGGGAAAGGTCGAATTGCAGACAGAGGAAGCTTATCTCTCAATCAAGAACAGAGGACCTTGCTCGGGGATTCTCGACTCGAGATTAGAAGATGATTGTGATGAAGGGAATTGGGAGATGAAGTGAGAAAGAGTGAGAGTCGAAGGGAAGATCTCCCTTTCAGATACTTCTTCTCTTCTGACAAAGGATCTTGTCGTCCATTCTGGTATGGAGGATGCAATGTGGACGTCCACAACTTCTACCCCACTCTGGAGGTTAGAAAGAGGAAGGAATGGAATGAGATCATCATCCATCGATAATCCAATCTGCAGAGTTGTCTCCTCTCGTGTGGTTCTCATTATCCAGTGGAGGCATCTCACTTCAATCAGACTGTTCATCACTACGCGAAGAAGGAGAAAGAGGGAGAGACCACTACCCCCACTCCCATCACAATCTCCACCATGTGAGTACTCCCCCCCTCTCATCAGCATATCTCTCCCTTTCATAGTACTCCTGAAGTGATATCATGGACAACCAAAGTGGCTCCAATTGATATCTCCATCAGTGGGGAGGAAATGACCACCACTCAAGCCCCGCCCACTCCCCCGCCTTCCCTTCCTGCATACACTGTCTATCCCATCGAACACTCGATCAAGTAGGGCACTCCCTAATCGATCCATCTCCTACCGTACTCCAGGAATCGTGGATCAATATCCTACTCGACGACAGAGGAGACTCATCCAGCAGAGGAAGAGTACGAAGAGAGTGAGCAACCTCCTTCTATCCCAGCAGGAGCAGCAACTGATCCATGTGATGATCCCGTCGATCCAGTAGGTCACTCCCATTCATCCCAATTATCGATCGATGACAAATCAGAGACTGGAGGAGGAATGTACAGAGACATGGGAGTATCGCTCATACTTCGATCCCATTCACAACAAATGCGTCAAGTTCTGGTTTGGAGGCTGTGATGTTAAATCTCGGAATCTCTTCCTTGATGCAGAGGTAATCGATACTCTAATCTACACCTACCGTATTCCCCTGATTCAGGCATGTCGTGCAGTGTGCCATCACAAGTTCCCCGATGGAAGAATGTTGACTACGGTAGTTCCACCAACGACGACCCCTCCGATCCCATCGACAACATCCATCCTTCCTACGACAGCCCCTCTGAGTACGTCCCTCCCCTCCCTCCCCCCTCTCCCTCCTCTCTCTTCTATCCCTCACTCACACACACTCTCACCATCTCCTCCTACTAACTCCTCTCCTTCAACTGGCCACTCAACGGACACTCCTCACTCATCCCCTCTCATTGCTTCTGATCCTTCCCTCGACCATTCTCTTCATCTCCATCATCAATCTCTGGATTCTTCTGAGGATGATCCTCCTCAAGCTCCTCCTTCCCAATTCATCCCCTCTCCGTCCATCCCTCTTCAACTTAGTCAAGAATCAACCGGAGAGATGCGAACATCTCGAGTTCCGGTAGAGATCAAAGATCATGGATCGAGTGACGTCACAGAGGAGAGGAAACCTTCGACGATCACTCTCAAGGGATTCACAGCAGCATTCGTCACAAAGGTGACAGTGAGGACAGCGAGAGAGTCTCCTCCCCCAGAGAAGAAGGACGAAAGAGATGTTGAGGATGAAGAGGAGACTACTCTTCCCTTTCCCCATTCAACCTCCCTTCCCTCCCTCCAATCAACCACTCTCTCTTCCTCTGCCTCGCCATTTCTTCCCTCTTGTATGATGCTTCTTCTTATTTGCCGTTCCCTCCCTTGGTTACTGTAATCCATCGATCTGTAGAAAAAGGCGCTTAATAGAGTGTGGGGAGGGAAGTGGTCTCTGATCTTTCTTGTGAGTGTTCCCTCTCCATTGATGGATGAGAATGAATTGGACTGCCTTGCACTCTCTTTGTAATGAATAAACAATGCCTCATCTCTGTCTCTCTTCTCTTCCAGTCGATAAATGGTGTTCCACCGTATCTCGAGACTAGACAGACAAAGGAAGAGAAGAGGGGCAGAAGCAGGGGCGACATATTTTAACTAAAATCAGAGATCAACTATCAACTTTAGGGGAGTGTTTGGCCGAGCACAAAAGGGAATCGTCTGCGAGAGAATGTGGAAAGGAGGGAAGGAACTGGACTCAGAGGTAGATCGGCCATCTTTGTTTCCTCTCTAATCGATAATTGGAAGATACTTCTTTGATCACTCTACTCGTGCTTGTCGAATGTATTGGGGATGCGAAGGGTCTTCTTCTCCCAATAACTTCCCCGATCTACTCACTTGCCAATGGAAGTGTGAACCTCAAAGAGCTCTCCCCAATGTCAGTGAGTAATCTCCCTCGATGACCTACCAATCGATAATCTTCGTTGAGAATCATGTCTCGACCCACTCGATCGTTCCCTCGAAGATGATTGCAATGGAGGACATTTCCTCACCAAGTTCCATTTCGATTTCCAGACTAAAAAGTGATTCTAGCGCGTGGTGGAGGATCAGGGAGAGTGAGTGGTCTTCCTTCAGATGCGTCTCCTTCCACTATGGAGGATGTCGATCCCCCTCCCACAATATTTTCGAAGGAGTCGAGGAATGCAAGAAGACCTGCGAGAGACCCGATCACACCGTCTCTCGTGAGTCCCCCCCCTCCTCCCCCTCCCCCCCCCCCTTCCCCTCCTCCTCCCTCTCTAACACCCCTTCCAGAATCGTGTCTGGAACCATTCGATCGAGGATTCCTCAACACTTGCAAATGTGAACAGTAGATTCGAGCCTAAGTAGGTGTTAGTTGAGTGATAGTTGTGGTCTCCCCCCCTCATCCCCTCCTCTCGTTCTCTTCAGATACTACTTCGATTCTTCTACATCTTCTTGCCAAATGTTCTGGTGGGGGAGGCTGCAGGAGGGGCCGCTTCCAATTTCTTCCCTCTCTTGATACTTGCAAGTGGAGTTGCGAGAGACCAAAGAGATCAGAGGGGGCCGAGTGAGCACAGAGATCAAAGATCAACATGGGAGAACTGTTCAGGAACAATGCCAGGACAAGTTCGACAAGACAACTAGCAGAGGCCTGTCAAGATGGACAATGGAGGGAACGATTCTATTTCGATGTATGGCGTTATCTATCTATTCCCTTCTTAGTCGTTCACTCGTGGAAAGAGGAAGAGGACTAATCGAATGGTCTCCCCTTTGAGCACGATAAATCGTCGTGTGTTCCCTTCTGGTGGGATGGATGTCACTCTGATCTGCCAATTTCTTCCGTGATCTCTCCAGTTGTCAATCACTCTGCGAGAGAAGTACTCTTAACTCATCTTTCCCCTCATCATTCTCTATCCCTTAGCCGATTCCGATATCGGATCTGTTGCTTCCACTCTCAAGGAGGAATTCCGTTGTCTCGAACCGAAGAAAGTGGGAGATTGCAGAGAGACGTACGTCGTGACCCTCCCCCCCCCCTCCCTCTCCCTCCCCTCGATCTCCTTCAGATACCCTGCATACTACTACGACAGACTGCATCGGGAATGTCGTCCCTTCTCGTACTCTGGTTGTGGAGGGAATGGCAATCGATTCCTCACACTCTCTCTCAATGCGAATCTCTCTGCAGACCATTCACTCTCCTCTCCGGTGAGATTCCCCTCTCTCCCTTCACTTCCCTCTCTATTCAGAGGTCGAATCCTCCTGTTATCTCCCTTTGGATACGGGCCATTCGGAGGGAGAATGTGGCAAGACTGCCACTGTCGCCTTCCACTTTGATCCAGCTACCGGTACCTACCCCTTCCCCTCCCCCCCTCCCTCCCCCCACCCCTCCCTCCCCCCTCCCTCCCCCCCTCTCCTCCCACTGTTGACCCTCTCTCCCTTCTAGGTTCATGTGCTCAGTTCTGGTTCCGTGGATGTGGGGGGAATGGGAACCGATTCGATTCTCTGGCGACTTGCAACAGAATGTGTGGTACAAGAAGGAGACCCGGTCCATCTCCAATTAGGAGGGCGAGATCAACCCATGGTAATGAGACTCGCCCATTCACTCGCTAGTCATTCATTCAACATAGTGGATAGGTTGTGATTACACAGGGCGATCATTGCTTTCCCCTCACTTCCAATACTTTCCTTCTTCCTCTCCACTCTTCATCTATTCGATGCTTCTTCCGCTGTCTTTTAATATGCAACGATAAAATGATTGTGAGCCGAGTTCCATCGAATAGTGAGCGAGGGGGGAGGGGAGGGGGGGGGGGGGGGTAAATAGTGCGGATCAGACGGTCGTTCTTCAGCGTGTTTCGAGTCCTCTGCTGACAAGGGAGTGTCTGTGCAGGGGGCAATTCTTCGTCCCTCCAGAGGTTCACTTACCAGGGAGGCAAATGTGTCCTCTTCTCATGGAGTGGACTGTGGAAGGCAGTAACAACAGGTGTGTCTTCCTTCTCCACTCAAAGGAAGAGAAGTGCAGATTTTATTCTCATCGGGATTGCGAGCAGTTATGTGGTGGGCTCAAACCGAGTAATACTCCTGGTTCGTTCACCTGATCCTTCGAGGTCACTTCCTTCCATTTAGCTGTGTGCTCCTTCGATGCTGATTGGGGACCATGCAATCAATTGAGTCACAAATGGTTCTTCAATCAATCTACTGGTACTTCACTCGTTCAACCAATCAATAATCTCTTCATTCACTCAGGATTCTGTGCTCAATTCCTCTATGGAGGATGTGGAGGGAACACTAATAGATTCGATGACTTCGCTACTTGTCAGAAGACGTGTGAAGTGACTGGAATAGATGTGTGCTTGGAAGGAATCGACAGGGGAAGCTGGTCGTGAACAATGAGTAACAGGTTAGAGGAGAGAGAGATCAAAGATCACTCGAGGAAGGAGAACGGGAGATGAAAGATAGGAAGATAGGAGAGGGGGGAGGGATAAGGGGTCATTTGAGGTACTACTACCACAAGAAGAGGAAGAAGTGCATCGGATTCCACTATACTGGATGTGGCCATTCCAATAACAATTTCAAGACACTCGAGGAATGTGTGGGCACGTGAGTTATTGGAAGTCGAGAGGGGGTACGGGAATCAGAATGGAAAGAAGGAGGAATCATCGACTGAATCCTTCAGATGCGAGAAAAGACATGGTAGATCGCTCCCTGATACTCGACCCTACTCAAGAGGATCCAAGAGGAATCTATTGTGGGTTAGAAAGTGTCTCTGCATCAATTGCCCTTTCTTACAGTACTCCTCCTCCGATGGAAGATCGGATAATCCGTGAGAGGGAAGAACGAGCTCCGAAGGGGAAGAAGAGACCTCTGATGGCAGGGGATTCATGTGGGAGGAAGGGAGGGAAGGAGCGACAGACTCATTTGCAGATAAACAGACTAAACCAGTGGAGAGAGTGCGATGAGACCACACGTGATACTGGAGGGGAACGGGAGTACCTACCTCAAGAGTGACCCCCAAATGGGTAGATCACAATCTATGCTTCGCCTATCGGTCTGTCTCTATCTCTACGAAGCTGACCACTCCCCTTCAGATACAATGTCACTGGTCCCGATGCGAAACTAGAGACTCATCTGTGTGCAAAAGAATCGAGTGAAGACTGCTGGAGCGAAGTAGATTCGCTTATTCCCTTCGGATTGATCTTTGATCTCTTCCAGATCATTCCAAACACCGAGGGGGATGAGTTGTGTCACGTGGTTCGGCCCTTCCTCAAGGTGGGTCCCTCCTTCTCCAACTTCTCTCATTTCTCCCTCAGGGAACTCACAAGTACACCTGGTTCTTTTCCCTGATCGGGGGCGATTTCGTGAATGGTCGAAGGTCGAGGGAAGGACTCCGAGGGGCGATCCTCTTGCTGCAACCAAGTCTCTGCCATCACATATGCTGAATCTCTCCATTTCCTCTCTTGGGTCTTTTCAACATCACCTTATTTCGCTTTTATTATCATTTCTGTCATAATTAGATAGACTGTTTATGACATTCCAAATCGAAGTAAAGAAACGTAAACAATCATTCATTTCTCAAAAGGAATCCTGGATTACCAAAGAAAGCTAATGATCCCTTTTAATCGCAATCGAGTGCAAATACGATAGATATTATAAGAATTAAGAATAAAGATAAATGATCAAGATCAACTTCAATCCTAATTCTTTGAAGGTTGGTTGTTCTTTTTTAAACCCAAATGCCTGAATCTGCAAGATGTATCTAGGATGACACATGGAAGGGGAGAAGGGGAAGCAACGAAAAGAGAGAACAATTCGTTGTATTCCTTTATTCTCTCACTATATAAATATGCAATTTCTTTCTCCTTCGTGATAGATAGATTCTTACTTCGACTCTTCTCTCGGAATGATCACCGGGAGGGAAACGGGTAATTTAAAATGATTCGTCCATCATGAATACGAAATTTTTGAAGCCGTGATTGTGATCCTATTTTTACACAGCCGATTTGCCGAAATCGCTGGGGACATTCCCGGTATAGCAAAAACCTAGAATATTGAAATTCAACCGAAATAGACTATTAAATTCCCCTTTCTTTCTTTCCAACTGGAAATCGAATGCATAGTTAGTATCACTTTATGCGTAGTGTGAATGGTACAATGAGTGGTTAGCCTCTCTCTCTTCTTCTTCTCTACAGCTTAGCCAGTCTCTTCTCGTCTCTTCGTACATCCTCTTCATGGGATGGCTGACTCCCTCTCGTACTCGGGGACTCGAGCCAAGTTTAGAAACGAGCCTAGAGATCAAAGATCATCGAGGGAAGGGAGGAGACACTCACCATCTTCTTGTCCCCCTTCCCGAGATACGCCTTGCCCAGTACGAAGTCATTCTCGAGGGTTGACTCGATGGCATCCGCCTGAAGGATCAAAGGTCCGAGGAAGAGAGATCAAAGATCAATGGGGAGAGAGATCAAAGATCAGGGTGAC